>JAOUZG010037268.1:56290-89385 GCA_026289955.1 Argiope argentata
AATACAAATCTACATTTTGATAAAATTGTAAAGTAGGTTTAATTTACTTAGATACTTCCGTTTTGGGGTATCATGCGCACGCACACACGATTTTTACATACAGATTTTTAAATAGAGATTTCTCGTCAACCAGTTACAAATGCCTATTTGTTAATAAAGGATTTTTTCCGTAGTTAATTTGTTAAAATTGTGAAATTCAGTTATAAGAAAAATCGTTAAAACGCTATTATTACTTTTTGACAAAAATATAATTTTCAAAATCAAGCGAACTTTTGATAAAACAATGGCATTATGCTCTATATCTGGCCATAATGTGTATAGAATTTCGGAAATCTGAATTAATTTTCCCTAAAAAAATAAAGAAAAATGTGATTATTTAATTATAATAAAATATAACTTCACACTTATTGAATTAAGGTAGCTGAATAAGTTATTTCTTTTGATATAGAGTTCGTTTATATATTACATGTCAGGTTTAGATTTTTTTTTCGATTTACCGTAAACAGTCATGTGGCAAATCATTGTAGCACTCGTGACATCATAAAAAATGTCAAAACAAAAATCATAAAATTGGTTTTTTAAAGAGAAGGAACATTTTATTTGGATGTTATTTACAAATTCAAAGATATGTTAATTATCATAAAGTTTTTCAGAGAACAGTTTATAATGACCTTTTCATAATAATAGGTCTTGATCGAAACTTTCTTTTAAGAATTAAAAGAAAGCTTTATTGCTGTGCATTTCGAAACCAATTCAAGACTAATGTCAGTGATTCTGGATACAATGGGGAATATTATTTTCAAAATTAAAAGTAAATTTTTACACCAGTAATTACTTTAAGAAAAGAACCAGTTGTCTCTTACTCTAGTTTCTACATACAACAGGGCATATTTCTTTCAAAATAAAAAATAATTGCTTATACCGGTAATTACTTTTAAAGAAGGAACAGATTACCTCTTACTTTAGCTTTTGAGAGTTTTCAAACTATTTTGGAAAATATTTCTAAATTTCATACATCAGAAATTCACTACAATTATCACTAACTCTTCCTTTATTTGTTTATATAGTTTGATACATTTAATAGGTGTACTCAGATAATCGACAAAATCAAGGAAATATTTTCTTGTAAGCAATAAAAATTTCAAATACAGTTCTCAGATATTAAAATTTTTTTTAAATCATTTGGTGAAATGTCGGGGTGTATAACAAAACAATGTGCTTATTCCTTTATTGAATCTATCTGCAGGAATCATTTTAAAAAAAAAATTAGTTTTCAATGATTATTATCTCCACTCCTAGAGGCCATTTGTAAGAGAATATTTTTGAAGTAGGCAATTTCATTGAATATGCACACAAAAAAAGGAATAGATGTGAAAAAATCTCAAAAAAAGTCGAAAATTTTTTTAAAAAAATCTTGACACTTTAAAATCACAAGAATAGTCTTTTATTTCAAAAATAAATTTTTAATGAGGACATTTAATCTACATTTGTCCTATTAAATTTCATGAGGTTTCAACTTTAAAATTTCAAGATTTGAAACATTTGAGAGCGAAGATGCCATTATTTTTTAATAAAAAACAAAGTTGAATTTTCATAAAATCACTTCGATATATTTTTAACCTGGATCATTAACACATAAGTAGCAAAATATGTGGCTCTTGAAATATAATTTTTTATGGGGTCATGTTTGAGAGTCAATCAAAAATGTGTCTAGTTTGGTAAAAAGATTCTAGGACAAGATGTTAAAAATCCAGGTAAAATTAGCAAGACATCGGGTTCAATAGTTGAGGTGGGTCCAGATCGGTGGTAGGAGGTAGGACGCAGCAACAATGTTGAATCCACTAGAGCTCAAATCCCGCGACTCCAGCATGATTGGAGTGCATCTAATTGTCGCAGATCGGTAAAACTTGATAAGCAATTAATGATGTCCTGGCAGGTTCAAAACACAGTAACTGCTCTAGTACGACACATAGGAAATTCAGTTACTGCAGGCATCTGGCAGCATCAAAACAATACAGCCAGTCAGGAGGCGTATCTCTTACGAAAAGTAAACATAGATAGTGCGAGCGCGCAAAATTTAAAACTATGTCACTACAAAGAAAAAAAAGAAAACTGCGTAAGAAAAAAGCAGCAGGTATATCATATCAAACAGATTTTAGCATTTGCATTATAATGTTAGGTGATATTTTTTTCTCATTTGGTGGATGTTGGCTTGGCCTCTGTATAGTTCAAAAGGCGTCCGATATTGTTGATTGTCGCCTTGATATTCCACTCAGCATGTGAAAATACTTCAATATATTGCAAATATCTTAATATTTAAAAGTTATTTGAGCGTTTTAACTCAATCGTAAGACTTAGTTATGGATGGAAAAAGGTTAACCATTTTATTTGTTGTTGTAAATTGGCATTTGCTTCTTAGAACTTACAAATTCAATCGACAAGGACAAATATCGGGAGCTCAGAAAAGTTCATTTTACTCGACGGATTCCAAAGTGATTTGTGCTATAAAGAAATAAACAAAACTTGAATTTTCGAGATGTATAAGTGTCTTTACAGTACATTGCTGAAACATTGCAACGTTGGTTCAAAGTTGGTTGCTTCCAAGGAATCGGCCCTGATATTTCAAGAAAACATCGGTCCTGTCCCGACCTGAAACCTAACGGTGGCAACATACGGTAAGGAGCAGGACAAAGGTAAGTTGACTTACGGTTTTCGTTTCTTCATTAGATATAAAGTTACTGGTTTTAATGTTCAAGTAAATTTTCCGATTTCTAAAAATAATTTTATAAACGTTTAATTTACGAAGAAAATCCTTAGAAGTGACAAGGAAATTAAATAGAATACGTCAAATACCAGGAGCTAGGAACAGAACGCATTACACCCCGGATTACGAAATCAAACGTGCTTGAAAACAATAAACGACCCTTCCCTTTTAGAGATGTATAAGTGACTTTACAGTGGATTCCTTAACATCTTCTTACGTAGGATTGAAGTCAGCTGCTACCAAGGAGTCGGAACTGATATTTCAAGAAAACGTCGGTTCCTGTCCCGGCCTGAAACCTAACGGTGGCAACGTACGGTCGGAAGCAGGACAAAGGTAAGTGGAAAGCTTTTCTATTTGAGGTTTGAAATAAAGTTAACGGTTTGATGCTGAATAGAATTTTCAGCTTTATAAAAATATTTAAAATATTTTTTAAAGACTTATTATTATTAACTTTATTATTACCTTTCGAGAAAGAACTTTTCATAAAATGACATGTTCTTTCATAAAATGACGTATTATGTATCAATATACGGGAATCTGAATTATTTTTCCCTAAGGAAATACAGAAAGATGTGATTGTTTAATTATAATAAAAGGTAACTTCATACTTATTGAATTAAGGTATATGAATAAGTTATTCCTTCTAATATCGAGTTCATTCATTTACTACATGCTATCTTTAGATTTTTTTTCGAATTATCCTGAACAATTACGGGATTAATTACTGTGGCACTCGTGGCATAAATCATCTCAAAACAAATGTCAACACAAATATAATATTTATTAAAGAGAAGGAACATTTGATGTAGATTTTAATTATAATTTCACAGGTATGCAAACTATTATAAGGCATTTCATAATATAGTTTATAATGTTTGTATAATTGGTGTTTAGGTTTTGATCGACAATTTCTTTTAGGAATTAAAAGAAAACTATATTGTTGTGCATTTCAAAACCGGTTCAAGATTAATGTCAGTGATTCTGGATACAATGGGGCATATTACTTTCAAAATTAAAAGTAAATTTTTACAACAGTTATTACTTTTAAAGAAGGACCCAGTTACACATTACTCTATTTTTTGATAGTTTTCAAACTATGCTGGAAATTATTTCTAAATTTTATACATCACAAATGCACAGAAATATTATCACTAACTATTCATTAAATTTATTCGCTTATATGGTTTGATACTTTTACTATGTCTACGGAGATAATTAACAAAATTAAGGAAATATTTTCTTGTAAGCAATAAACATTTCATATACGATTCTAAGGCATTAAAATATCCGAAATCCTTTGCAGAAATGTTGAGGTGAATACCAAAGCAATAAGTTTTTCTTTAACGAATTCATCGACATTAATAATTATAAAAAAATGATTTTAAATTATTGTTATCTCTACTCCTAGTGATCATTAATAAGAGAAATAAATTTGAATGATGCTAAGTTACATACACGCAAAATTTGTTTTATATAATTAAATGTTAAAATAATAAATAGAAATAGAAAATGTGCATTTGTAGCAATAAACAACTTAGTGAAGGCTACAGTAGTACAATACTAAGGCAAGGTGGTTGGAAATGAATCATATTAGGTTTTAGGTCTTAACATAGGGTGAAATTATTATCTATTGTATTTATCTACCATTCTTTATCAAAAACTTTAATGTAACTTTAATATATATATATTACTTATACTTTTAAATGGGCTATAAAATAAATTTAGTCATAAATACTTTCGGATTTAATGTATTCTTGTAATTCTTGAGATGTTGCATCCAAATATCTGCTTTGTACTTTGTTTCGGTATTTGTTTTATTTGCCCATATATTAAAATAAGAAGAGTAATTGCATACTTCGTAATTATTTTGCTTATGCTTTCTTAATTACACAATACATTAACTAAAATTTTGTTAAGAATCCCATTCTATTTCCCAGTCTAATGTCACTAAATTAATTTTTTTATACGATGCGATTATTTTACATATCGTTATTGTAATATAGAACACAAAAGATGTTCAATGTAACTATAACGGATGCTTGATACGTCTATAGTATATACTTCCTTTGGGGCCGCCTTAACCAGAGTTGTAAGATTTCGGCCTAAACCGTGGGGTTTGAGGTTCAAGATCCGGTTCCTCCGAGGACCTCTGTGTCCGAAGGGGTCTGTTGCACGTTAACCCCTTAACCAGTATATTTTCCATACTATCTAATAAGATGACACCTTATATTTTGAGAATTTTCTTATTTTGATTCAAATGGAAATCCATGGAATACTTGGCTTATCTACGTATTCAAAGTCATTTTACTATTGAATTCTAATTGTTATGAATGATTTACTTTTTGTTTACAGCTATCAAAATTCGATAAATCGATGCAGGCATTGCGTACGGGCAAACCGGTTAAGGGGTTAAATACCTTAGAGACAAATATTCTCCCTCTGGTGTGATGGGATGCGGTGTTGTGTAGAGAGGGGGTTGACAGCTCAGGTATCATCCGCGTCATCTGACCAGGCTATAAAATTACAACTTCCGTCCCAAAATAGCCCTAGTGTAACTTTACAACGGGACGTTAAAATAACTAAAATATTCTTCCTTTCGTTGAGTGATTGATTGAAATTAGATAAACTACCCCTGATGGGTCAAGGAACTAGGAAGGTTTTCTAACAAAACATGCCTGACCGTGCTTTTTTTAATAGTCATAGCAATGTCTTCTTTTCGAATCATATACTTTTGCTTATATTTTTATGCATCTACTTAAAACCACGTGGTGTCATAGCGATTTTGGACAGCACGTGTATTAGCTGGAGGCTGTGTTATGACCTTTGAAGGATAAATCTGGTCATTCTAATATTCTAATGAATTTAATTTCGAATGGTTTTACAAATGAGAGCATTAAAATTTTAATTGCATTCCCCTCTTATTTAACAGCTGGAACCCCTAGCGACAGTACGAAGTTTTGTAATTTGAATTTATTAGCAAATCATATATAAAAATTTGCAAGCAAATGTATTTATATCAATAAAAATAGCATATATTATTTTCATAATATATGTTAATTACTGTATGATATAACATTGTCGATGTAATGGAAAAGAGATTATCTATCGTTCTAAGAAGTATATGACAGGTATATAGCAACAGATAAACAAGTATTAAAATGTTTCAGAATAAAATTTTTTTTTAATAACTTCTTCAAGTGAAGGCTAATAATTGTCTCAGATTTTTGCGCTTACGAAGTATTTTAGTGTGCTAAGTTGATCACATAAAATTTTGTATCCAAAAATCAAGAAAATTGAATGGATATTAAAATAATAAATTATCTTCTTACTTTTATTTCTACATTTTTGTAGCAAAAATGTATTTCTATATCACAAATCCTCGAAGCTTAAAATGGGTGTTTTTGTAAAAACATATTTTAATACCATTTCATGAAAATCCTTTTATATATGCCTAATTTTATAACAAAATTTCAGATAGCGTTTTTTTTTATATTTGCAGCATACACAAATGTGGTAAAGAAGTAACTTATTTTGTGACGTTTTAGTGGAAAAAAAATCAAGAATATAAAACATTTTCTAACTATATTTTTATCGACGTATTAAAAGACAAGCATTTGAAAAATCTTATTTATAGATTTATTTATTTCTATTCGCGTTTTCCCTTTCAGGAATTATTTTCAGACTTTTCTGTTAATGTTTCGACTTATTGTTATGATCTTAAATGCATGCACCATCATATATATATCTTTCAATGAAAACAGCCTTTCTACAAGATTTTCCCAATTCTCAGATATATCGCATTTTAAATTGGATGTGCCCTAGAAGTGTAAATGCTAACTTGTAATAATATTTACTAACAGGAGCTTTATTTTTTGTTATATGTGATTTATTTTAAAAGGTAAATTTAGGTATAAGTTACCAAATGAAATTGATTAAATTTTTATTTGTTTTTTTTAAATAATTTACTTTTTTAAAAACATTGAGTATAGAAAGGACATATAGCTCTATGCCGTGTTTGAACATCGTACAAAAGATTTCTAGCTAAAAAAAACATTACTAACGAAATTACACAATTATTCTAAACTTTATTAGCTATATAGCTCGAAATTATTTATTTTGTTTCACATTTTTATTTTGGCTTAAATTATATATGTATTGTTGATAGTGTAAATGATTTCAACCTCATTCCTTAAGAAAACAAAAGAAAGCAGGAAACTTTTTTGAAATCTAAAGAATATAATAATTATAGTTGAATATGGCAAAACCCATATAGTTGTACATAGCAAAAGAACATATCATTCTACCCTTTGCACTGCAACAAATAATTAGATGCAAAATTTTTCACCTAATATAAAGATTTTTTTATTGCTATGAAAAAATAAATATAAATAATTCTTTTAAGTCGAATGTCTTTGAAGAATTAATTTAAATCTTTTATAACCATTATGTAGGCCTTTTTAACAATTAAATTTGAAAAATACATAAATAAAACATCAAAAGGATGCACAATCTTAAATGGTAAGAGGCACCATCAGAGTGTAAAGGGCTAAAAATTTAGACTATTAATGGATGATGTATTATTATTTTAATTACTGCTATTATTTTAGTACAAATATATTTTATAGATAAATATATTTAAAACTTTATTGATTTCTGAATTGATAATTCCCCGGTGATGAAATTCTTATGATGATCGAATGATGATTATCTTAATGCCATCTTCTCATTAGAAAGCTTGAATCTCTCATTCTGAAAGTAGTATTGAAGAGAGTACCATAATCTGTCTTCATTAAAGGATATAATGCGTATTACATGCTATCTTTGACATGTCAGAAACAGCATTTGAAGCCAGTTTTAGAGCCAATTAATTTGCCAAATTAATATTTTTTTTTCTTAAAGATTCAGCTATAGTCCGATACGTAAATGATGTTTTAATATTTATTTTTGTATTTTTTTTAATATTATAGTATCGCATACCGATTTTTAAGTTGCATTTATATTATCTTTTTGTTTATGTATTATTTTTGCTTTATGTTCTAACTTATTGTTCGAATTTTTGGTTTTTTATATCCATACTTGAGATTCTATTTTTGCACCGCCTATTTTTACATATTTTGCCTATTTTCAGGCCTATTTTTACCCATTCAACTAATATGAACAATTTCAGCAGCTCTGGTATGAAGTTATATTCTATTTATAATAAAAGAAATAATTCATCTGTATTGAAAATAATATATTTGAATCAAGACTTTAGCTTTGCACCTTAATATTTTTACACCTAATGTATTTTTAAAAATATGAATTGCACATTGAATTTCGCCCTTATATTTTATGTTTGTAATTTTTGTGAGATTTCTTTTTTAAACACATATGAAATAAATAAATTTCACTTGTGCATTTAGCATTACTTAGAAAGATTATATTGTGCGTGATTAATCCTACATTGCATCAAATTACGATTGGTTAGTCTTCCCTTTGTTTTAATTGAAGAAAACATGTTTGAATATAAAAGAAAACTTTTAGAAACGAGTTTTTGAAGTCTTCTATAATTTTTTTAAAAACATTTTCCTTCCAAGTTAATTATAAAAATTCTTTCATCAAAATTTTGATACTTTTTTATTCTAAAAATAATTTGAATTTATTAAGTAATTACTTTTCTTAACTCAAGAAAATTTTCTTTTTTAATATTTTTAAAAGGTAAGTTTGTTATTTACATGAATAATCCATTTAAATTCATTTCTGCTAATCTCTAGAGCGATACAATACGCTGATAATGACTTCTTCATATAAATATTTCTACATATTTTTCGTTCGTCGATCGAAGCAATGATGAAATTATTGAAATATATTTTGAAATACTTCATGATTCTTATATTTCAGTGTTAGGTTTCTAATTAACGAAAATGTCGAAATTGAAAATAACAAAAAAAAAATTATTTCCTTAAGGAATTTTTGAATTCATGGGAAAATATTTAGCGTAAGGAAAGCGAGTTCTGCAAGCTATTTTAAGCCTAGTATTCAATTATATAAATGAGAAATATTTAATTAACCTACTTTGTTCACGGAAATACGGATAATTATTTGAATGAATTTTCGTAAATTTTAATCTAAAATAAAATTATCTTCTGATATTTTGTATTGTTATAGATTTTTTAAAAATATATTTAATTTTAATCTACGTAAAGTATAGCTGATAACTCTTTCATGTATTTAATTAAAATGTAATATATACAGAGAGAGAAAGAAAGATTGAATAAAATTTTAACGCGTTTTGTATATTTATATAGGTTACATGAAAAAAAGGTTAAAAATCTTTTTAAAAAAAGATAGATATAATTAAATAGTCAATATAAGCAATGGCATTTAATAAAAATAATTAATTAGAAGGTAGATATTATGAATGATATATTTGCGTTTTCTACTTTTCTATCTGTAATACTACTGACACTTTTTGTTAATTTCTCTTTTTATATGGATACATATTTTTGCAGTCATCTTTCTGCTCTTATTTATCATTTAATCATTATTTTTAATCATTGTTTGTTAAAGTATTAAGTATAAGAATTTAGATCTTTAAAGTAAGCTTATAAAATCCGGTAGTTTGTCATTTTTTGAAAGCAGCTTAAAATGAAACATTGATAAATATTATTTTATAAATTATTTCATTTCATAACTGTAGAATAAAGAATCTAATTAGAATTTTTTTTAAAAATAGCTCATATATATAATATTTCTTTACGCGATTTATTTTTCTGCAAATTAATTTAAAAGTATAGCAACTAACAATTCTGCAACCCAGAAATCTGAAGTACAAAATAACTTAATATGTTAAGATATCTCTTTAAACATCGCATACATTTGCTTGAAGTATTGTAAAAATTGAATTATGAAAAAAGACAAATTTGAAAGAAATAATATTATTCTTTGGTTAATTTGGAAATAAAATTAGTAAAAGCTGATTAATATGCATTTAAAAAAAGATTAATTTCTTAACCCTTTTAGACCAAGGATTCAACTTAAATTGCAATTTTTTTAAAAAAAGCCAGAATTAAAAGGACTGATTGTGTTAGTTCTAATATGAGAAGGAGCGCAATCTTAACAATTTTGAAGTTAACACTGGTGCTTGTCATCTCCATTATACTATGAGAGTTAAAGAATTCAATGAAAAGCCTTTTTCAATCACATTGAGGTCATCCGTATTTATAAATCCATTTGAACAAGAGTTAAGAAACCCTCATTTGTTAGCATTTAGTCCTTTGTCCGACCTTTTGAAGTCCATTAAACACATGTCTTATTTAAAAAAGATTTATTGATTTTTGATATGAGATTACAATTAACTCAAGGGGACGAGATGGCCTGGTTGGTAGAGCATTGGACTCGTACTTCTTAAGTTACAGGTTCGAAACTCACCGTCCAAAAGATTCCCCGAGTGTGTGGCGGTTGGTGCTCATTAAATCTGTCGTGGTCGCAAGGCCATTCATGTACAGAGTAATACTACTGGGGGGTACTGGATGAGAGGTGATTGTTCTTTTTTCCAGGTATAAATTACCATCTGAATTGAATGAATGAATTTTTATGAGTGTAGTCCGCCCCCTAAAAAGAGTTGTGACGTGTGTGTAGCTAAGGCGTAGTCTTGCCCCTAGATGGCATTACTTGTAAAACAAGAGACGTATATTTCAGGCTTAAAATCTGCTGATGTATCAGCGGCGCTTGTCCATGCCAAGTGCCATAAGTAACAACAACAACAATTAATTCAAAGACAATATCTCTCAATAACTCATCTAGAAATCGAGTATGCAATTTCCAGTATGATATTCTTGACCACATAAAAAAACATTTCAGCAAACTGTTTTGGGAAGTTTGGAACTTAGTGTATGGTGGAATGTTGTCTGAATAGGAATATCGGAAGGGTTAAATTAGTTTTATTACATTAAGATAAATAGTGCCAGAACAGGAGTTAAATCGTTCCTGATCCTCACATAATACAGTCTTTATCATCATTATAGATTAACCATATTCTCATAATTCATGAGGTAATGATACCGATTATTGCTTCTACTTCTAAAACTATGGCATTGTTTCGTGTGCTGAGAATTTCGTTGGATAATATCTGAATGTACAAATAAACTGAAAATTCTGAGTATACCATTAATTACATTCAACTTAATGCATTTAAGAATATATTTTGCCAAACCATATTTGCATTTGCTATAGACATTTAAATTTTTTAACGTCTGTAAAAGGAGGTAGTTTAGTTTATTGATTTCAGAAAGTTTGCCATTATTTATAAAGATTAGATATCCCCTTCTCTAGAAAAAGAAAGTAGATAAATGTGGTTTAATCCGTTGTTGATAAATCTGTTCGGTTTGTGTGCAGTAAAAATCCTAAGATGACGGTTTATTTGTCATGAGGGTATGGACCACAGCTTAAAATATCAACGAAAAGTATACAAAATTGCACTTCCGAAAATCAAATATATACAATCAACAAATTGTTATAGAATAATCCCAGTTCTGAATGCGTGGACAGAAATTGTAGGAGTTCAACAATCCTAAAGGTATATTCATGTTATCTCCCCCTCTTGACTAGACTCAGTTGATTAATCTTCATCTATTCGTTTTGTTTTCCGGCATTAGAGGTTTCAAGAAGAATCTCCGGAATTCGGGCATCAATGGAAAAATCACTGGTATTTTCGAATATCCAGGTTCCTTCATTTCTGGTAACGTAGACATTACCAAATTGGCTTGTTACTGGTTCCGCAACTAACATCTGTTGGAACTTATAAAATTCACTTCTTTACCATGAAAATTAACAGCTCAGAGAAGCCATATTGGGAATTGACAAAAACATATTTATATAACTTCTTATGTTGCAGAAGCGATATAAAAATATGAAAACATGAAAAATGTTTCATTTTTATGTGTGATAACTGAAAATTATTCAAATGTTATTATTCTAAATTAAATTGAAATTTTTAAGTGAATCATTTGAAATAGTTAATCGGTCTTACCATGAGATTTTATATACAAATGTGTAAATGTTACAAATTAGTAAGATATGACTCATGTAAACATATGCATTCCATATGGAGAAATTATGCCTTAAAAGTGCAATTTCCTCATTTAATGACACAGTTAAACTTTTTCACGTTCTTAATTCGTTGATTTAAAGACATACTTACCCTAATGTATAACATTGCTTGCCGAAATTTGAAAAGGGTAATATGAACTTTAAAATATTAAACATTATAATCATAGCAATTTACGACCATTCAATTGAAAATTCCAGACAAGAGAAACTAAATATTTCGGTAAATAAATAGAACCCCTTTTTAGATTTTTAAATGGAATTTGCAGTGGAATGAATTCAGTTATTGATGCAAGGATAAAATATCCTGTTTAGAAAAGAGTAGAAACGTTATAATCATCAAAAATGTGACGATCATTTATTTTCTTAAAATAAACTAAAAGCTTTACAGATTATTTGAGCATATTTTTCTTAGTATGCTTATAAACTAACGAACTTTGGAACTGAAAAATTATAACAATAAAATTGGTATGCGATATATATTAGAATTAAGAGATCCCCCTCCCCTCTAAAGCAGTAGTTATTCTGTTAACGTTATCTCAAATATGCTTTTAGCTACCTAAGGATGATTGCAACTGAAAATATCATGCGCATTGACATAATATAAAAAACATATAATTTGTAGTGGAATGTCAGTATAAACATGTACTCATACATAACACACAATAATGTAATAGAAATTCATGAACAAGGCATTAGAAGTTTTATTTCCTTGCAGTGGAATTATTCTATCCATAATGTTGATAAATATGTGAATAAAAATTTTAAAATCCCGATTGAAACAAATAGTGATTCACAAACAGAAAACAAGGGAATGTTGAATATACAAATATATAGAAAGTCGAAATTATTATATTAGTAATTTCCTTAGATATGATGGCGAAGGAAGTATAAACTGAACCAGTTTAAATTCAAAAAAATATTATTAAAGATCACTAAACATTCCTAATTAGATTTATCCATCCATTGCTAATGCTAGCTTAAACATTAAATAAACATTTATTAATCACTAAATTTGAAAACAAAAGTTAGGATTTCGTATCCTCCCACGTTACAAAACAAATAAGTGGTGGTATTTTTAACTTTGTCCAGTTTTACAGGTAGCCATGGACTATTATATGCACACATAATAGTTTACAATAACATTTTAAACGCAACTAATTCATTGGATTTCTACAATTTTTAACGTGTATATGCACTTAAAAATTGTGCAAGCTCGCTAAATTAAATTTGTCATGTAAATTGATCAAAATTAATTTTAATATGTTTCAAATTTTGGATAATAATGTTAAAAGTAGAAAATTCATGAAGGAAGAATATATGTAAACTAATTAATTATTCTTAAGGCTTATAATTATTCATTTCTAAGCCAAACAAATTATATCCTATTGTTTGATTACAATAGATAATCAAATAGAGTATTTCCTGCATATGTTATTAAAATAAATATTATGTATTCCACCTAAAATATAGTAATTTTTGAATTGGACTAAAGGAAACCAGAAAATGATGAATAGTAATTTTTTGTAAAGAAATTATATAGAAATTAAACTAAAAATATCCCAACTAATAAATACTTGTATTCCGGATTTCAAATTCAGAAGAAAGTATTTATTTAGAGATATGAAATCAAAATTCCTTTCATACATTTGAAAATTCTGCCAATCTCTGAAATATTTATTTCGCCTTTCCATTTTGTAATATGAATTTCTAAAAGTTGCTCAAAGATTGTTGTCATAAATCAAACGTAAATTTATGGAAGTTTATCCGTAACTCATTTATAATACTACTTCATTTAACCTTTAATACGCGAGTTGAAATGCATTTGAACTTTCTAATTAACAACCTGTGAAATTCTGAACAACTATGAGGCCTCCTAATTACTGAATATATCTTCTTAATTCAACTTTAAAGACCCAGTCAGTGTCATTCTGGTCAGAGTGTAAGCAAATTATGCCGAAACGTGTGTCCCCAGGGATGAGTCTTACTCGATGCTACTACTAGAGTAGAATCTTATAATTCGTATGCATAAATTCAAGCTTCTCGTATCTGAACAAGTCTTTTAAAACTTTGCTCCCTCAAAGCATGCAATAGGATGAGTTAATTAAAGTTGTATGTCTACCACTGCTATAAATAAGGAGCATCTTCAATGTATGAATTAAGCAATGACTATAACAGCAGGTCATGATTCTTGAATCTTTTAAAAAAGTCTATTGATAAGCAAATAATATAAGAAAAAATAATATGATATCTTGCTATAAATAAATAGTACAATAAAATAATTGGTGATTTTTCACTTTTTAGAAAGCAACTGCTTTTTTACGCCCGAAATAAAAGATTACTTCATACGGTTATGCGAATGCAAATGATTATAAAATATTATTTTTGAATGCATTTTAGATATTAATTTTGTTATGAATTTTTAGAAGTAAGCCGGTAAGGAAAATATTGATAATATATTTTAAAAATTACTGTTTTTTGCAAAAAAAATGCATTATTATGGTGACGCATTACAGAATTTTGACGCAATTAAAATAATCTATCGCCTGTTGTGGACCGAGAAGTAATGCCAATTCAGATACTAACACAAGAAGCTAAATGTATATATCATGAATCCATTCACATTTATACAAACAATTCTGTCTAATATTAATAACCTATAAAATTTTACACCTAAAAATTAAATCATAACATATTTTAGGGATGGAGAAACTAGAAATGGATACTGTCTTGCACAATTACACGTTTAATAAATTAAAAAATAAGCAAGCTTATTAAACGGTTAGAAATTTTTAATATGAAAGGTTTTTGATTTGGAATTTGTATTTCAAATTTTGCCTCAATAAAAGAGCAGAAAATTTGGGATATAATTATTACAAGTTCTATAAAAAATACACTGTGAATATACATGGGAAATTTGGATTTAAAAAATGTCCTGAAATGTTATGTAATTAAAATATCAATTCCAGCGTCGTTTACCCTCATTTTAAAATTAATGAAACAAAATTATTTCATATTATTTGTTGTGAAACATAAACCTTCTGTACTTCCGTCAAACATCAGATAAATAATTTAATTTATACATAGAAATTGCATGAAGAACATTTGTATATTGGCAATTTGCACATGCTCACAAACATACACACACACACATATATATAATGATTATTTAAACTCTTATTTCAATTGTGATTATTTTCCACTGTTTTATCTAAATTTAGTCCGTAGTAAAATCATCCCAAAAATGTCTCTTATTTCCTGGTCCCACTCCCCCTTTTCTATTTAATAAGACAAATTAAGCTATGTAAAGTAATGCAATAATTAAACGCAACTAAACAAATACTATAAATGCTTATTTGGGAAACCGATAAAATATTGAAAAAAAGAGAAATTAAGAATAATTATATAATTGCATCTTTCATCTTATTATTTAAACTAAGAATTTTCAAAAAAAAATCCTATTTTAAGAGAATTTAAAAATGAATTAACGATGCTGATAAGCATGATGAATTGGTTATTTTAAATTTTGTATTTATTTTTGTTCCTTACTACCACAATGCGATTCATAAATAGGCAAAATAGATAAACATCAAGAAATTGCTGCACAACTACGAAATTTTCCACTGATAATGCTAACTTTTTTAAAGAAGATAAATAGAACAAAATAGTATTTGTGAACGGAAAGAAACTAAGAACGTGAAACTTTTAAGAATACACAACGTAATAACATCTCATCACCTGTCAAATTAACAAGTCGACTGAGAGACAGAAAACAAGAAAAATCGATACGCAACAATTATATTTAGTTCTTGGTTTTGCACTCTGAAAACACCCAACAAATTATGATGAGACTTTCATCTTATACGTTTCTTCTCAGCTTTAAATATATTTTAACTTGAAGTTTTGCTTCCCGTGAGATATGAAAATGTCTTTTCTTGCGTTACTCTCTCGTAAGAAAAGAAAAAACGTGTCTGTATTTCTTTGACGTGAAGACCAAATTGGAATTTTCAGTGAAGGTCTCAGTCTATCTGAATCCGAAATCATTCTTTTTGTTTATATCTGTTTGTCAGATATTGGAGCTGATTTTTTTCTGGGCACGAGGATTTAAAAACTTTACTAAAAGATGAAATGAATTTGGTGTATCGTCATTATACCTAAAATACATCATACATTGATTATATATACATAATTTATACATCAATTTTAATTATTATTGGAATTAGACTTCAGATGTTGATCTGAAATTTCTGTTGAAAGGAATAATAAAAATTCTAAGAAATAAAAAAATAATTCTAAAAAATAAAAATACTGCTTTAAAAATACTAAGATTCGGAAAAGTGAAATTTGTGAACGAACTTCTATTATTGATAGCTTTGCCTATTTCTGGACAATAGTGCTAAATCTGATGGTGTATGTATTTAATAATAATACAATTGTATAATTAGTAAATATATTAGCTTATGGAATATATTAGTATAATTAATTAATATGTATAAGATAATTTGATAAGACTGAAAACTGTAGCTTTCATCTTAGGTTACGCCTTCCTTTATTTAACATCAATACATTTCAATTATCAATTAAAGCTAATGTAATAGAATAAGGATATAATCCACTTTAATTACTTATTAGGATTACTAAAGGTGTGGTTTGGGCATGAAATGAATAAATTATTGGGAAACAATCGTACGGAAATACTATGAATTATTTGGCTCAAAATATTAACCATCTTTAAGAATTTATTATAAGCTTATGAAGAAATTATATCCTCTGAATCCAATTTTAAATATAAGCTTGGATGAGAGCAAATACAACAAATTAAAATGCGCACTTTAATGTATTCGTTATAAAAAAACGTATGAATTCCATATTGTTACATCTTACGTGGATGTGGAGAAAATCTGCAGTCAATAATATTTATTGTAAGATTACTCTTTTAACCATTTAATTGTTTAAATTTCTTTACTGTCTTATAAGACTACACCTTCTGTTTTCGAAATATTTTCTTATTTTGTTTCAGATGAAAATCCATTGAATACATGACTTATCTATGTATTAAAAGTAATTTTCATGTTAAATTATAATCATTATGAATGGTTTATTTTTAGCTTACAGCTATCAAAATTCAATAAATAGATGCACGTACGGCATACGGGCAAAACTGTTAAGCGGTTAATGTGAGTACCCACAGACTTATCATATCAAGCTTGTCAGCTTATCGAAATATTCTCCATACCCGTCTTATCGGAAGCTTGATAGTAACTTCTGTTTTAAGCAGTGAGCATTGACGACTGAGTATTAGAATAATTGTTTATTCCACGCATGTATATACAAAATAAGATCCGCACATGCATCCTAAAGTAAAAATATATACCATTTGCCACACCAGAAAGAAAAATACATTTAAATTTTATAACCAACCACCTCTGCCATCATGGCAAATGAGATGCAGATACGTTTACAATGATGTCAGATAGGGTTAGTCGCTGATCTACAAATAATTATGTATGACTAGAAAATATATATTGCCAACAATCCGACATGCGGCGTAGATAGAATAAGATCATTCATCTTAATGAATTGAAAGGATTATATAACTCATTATTACAACAATTTGACTTGAAAAAAATGTAAGGAAATATTGGAATTCGCTATATAAAACTTTATATAAAATACCGTGTGGGAGTGTGTCTATGTGAATATGTAATCCAAATCCCAGCTAAATCAAACCAGAATGGTTAAAATGACCAGGGACCTTTAAAATTATTTTTCGTAATTTTCACCTTAGCAATTTGAAATTTTACAGGCATTAAGATTAACACTATAGAAGATGACAAACACAATTGTAAAGAATCATATTAATTTATTTATGATTAGGGGGTGAATAAAATATTTAATAGCGATAAATAACTTTAATGAAAAATATTCCCTGCGCTCCAAATTTGCTCCAAAGCATTCCAGTTTTTATTATTACGTACTCCAACTATTTCAAAACATAAGTCGGGGATAACATTTGAAGTTTGAGCGCGAATTATCAAAATTAAACAATATAATAACTCAAATATACTGACTTTTTTTAAAAAATAAAAAGTTATTATTTCTGCTAATTGAGGAATAGTTGCGACAAATGCGAATGTACAAATAATAAAATTCCATTATGTGAAAAAATTACATTGAAAAATCTATCTCAAAAAACACATTTTCAGTAAAAACTGCAAAATACTATACATATTATTGTGAACCTTTTTCACAGCACAGTCGTCGTCTTTTAAATTTGAATCGAATTATCCAAAAAATAAAATGACAAAATCCGGTGTATCTGAATCGAACAATATATAATATGCATTAACAGTATGGCATTATAAATTTTAAATATATTCAATAATTAATAAACTCCATTGTTATATCTCCATTCTTCTGATTAAAAAAATGTTATTTTCGTTTCTGAATATTAAATGAAGATAAGTTGAAATTTCTGAATTTAATATCATAGATTTACAAAGATTAACTGAATTATATTAAATGCCATAACAATTTTTTATACATTTGTATTAATGAAAATATGAATTTTTAACAAGTATATGCATGTCAGTTACTTTAACTAAAGAGGATTAGTCCGATCTCTAAGAAGAAATTCAATGAATATTTAATTCCCAATTAAAGATTCAAATGCATTGGCAGTTCTCTTCCATAGGCAAATTCAAGTTTTAATAAACGCTTACATTTGTGCTATTTTGCGATTTTATGATCAAATCAGCCATTTCCCATAAATTTATAATGGTTTTTGTGTCTGCTCGGTTTGCTGAATACATTACTTTTAAATTTTTAAATGCAATCGAAAATCCATTGGTAATAAGTTTTTTTTATCAAATGCATTTTAATGATACAATTAATATTTGAATTTCAAAACGGTTAAAGGATCTCTACAAGAAATGCGATTTTTAAGAATATTATTATTGTCTCATTAAGAGGGATAACATTAAAGATGTAATAAAAAGAATAAATTTAATATAATAGTAATAGCGTTATAAAATGCATAATTAAATTCTGTTATTCAAATCTTCTTCAATATCTTATTTTGAAAGAGGATTTAACCAATACTCATTATATGTATGATACTTAATAAAAAATCATAATAGACAATGATTGGTAATATACCTTTTTATTTGTTCTTAGAATTATGTTAAACATTTTATGTTATTTGCTTGTAGAGGCTATTTTTTGAGAATATAAAATTATTCTTTCAAAATTCGCTTGATTGGAATTTTAGTATAATCAGCTTAAACGTAAATTAAATATTAAAATTAAATTTCGCTTCTCTTATGATGACGTGTGTAGTAAAGTTCATCTGGTGAAAAAATGTGAACAGTATTAAATCAAGGATCAGTTTTAAATGAACCAATAGAATAGATTATTTATTAAAAAAGTAATTAAATAATTAAAATTTAATAAATTTTTATAAAAAATAAAATATTTTAAAAGTATTTCATCAATATACAAAATATAGGTTTTAATTTGATGTCTTAAAAGAATTTTTTAAAATTTTGTAGAAATATATCAGCAGATTTCATATGCTACCTAATAAATGTAAGATTATTCTGGCGAATAAAATTTTACTAATAAGAGAAATAAAATTTCGTTAGTTAAAAGTTTGAATTAACTCTACAAAATTAATCTAATACTTTCAATACATGAAAAAAACTCCAAAACTCCCTTCTAAGAAACCGCTAAAATCGTCATATCATAAATTTCAGTTTTTGTAAAAGCACTTGAAGAAGCTTGCATTTTCCATACGTAAAAATTGATTCATTGGATATTTAATCAGATGGAAATAAAATTCAGAAAAATGTATTTTCAAAATGTATAACAAAGATAACTATGATCAAAATATTTTTTCCGAGACAGCTTTGTTTATTGTACTCTTCATAGACTGAAAACTAAGGCATGGTACTATTTAAAGAAAATTGAATTATTTGAGGTGAAAATACAAAACTAGGACAATCCATACGCAATAAGACATTTTAATCCCTAAAAAATCTAAACTTAAAGAAAAAAAAGAGGAAAAAAATTCCAGAGTATTTCCGAAAAAGGGAATTAGGATGGAATTAATTAGTCTCTTTTCTGCAATTCCAGAATAAAAGAATGTTAACTCACTTAAAGCTTTTATTTTTGATTATGGAATACAAATTACTTAAATAGTTTTACCGGGCATAATGAAAACTATTGTTTCACGAACTTTATATTCTGCACTTATAAATTAAACTAATGTTGAAACTTTAAAACAAGATGTCCCTCAGGAATACAAAATTTTACTTCGATGCAAGTGCTTTACCATGTATTACATAACGTGATACTGTAATATATTTCATCACAGATGATTATCGAAACCAGAATTTTTTTTTAAATATACCTTTTGAAATTATTGAGATAAAGCAAAATCACATTTCTTCAAGTACTAATATGTGTATTAATCTATTTATCTAAATAAAAGTACATATAAATGCATAAAAATAGAAGGTTGGTTTTAGATGGAATATAACCATCTGCTTACACGTTGTAAATTGAAAGTGATGCTAAAGGCAGTTGTTTTTTATGTAAGAGAAAAATAGTAGTTGTGAACTGGGATTATAATACTCATAGGAAAAGCTTTATAAGCATGTCCCTTCTTTAAGAACTTGACACAATTCCTACCAAATTAAGAATTGGCCACACACGGCTCAAAAATAAACGCTTGTTGTTAAGGAAACCTTGATATACAGTATATCAGTTTCCTATAATGGTTCTTTATATCTTAATAAAATGTCCACAATTTGACACTGAACGCATTCGCTACTCTCACTCTGCCCACTTCAAATTAAGACATTCTTCATGAAATTCTCATCGCCATCTTTTTACCATTTTTAAAAATGATTGACTGTAACTTCTTGATTTGATTCTTGAATAACTTTAAGATTGTGTTTAACTAGGCTATCAATTTTGTAGATCTTACAAGTTAGCAGGTCCAGGAAAGTGATGCAATTTGGAAACAAACTTCAAAAATTAGATTAAATCTTGTCGTATGTTTGACGCCGTTTAATCAAAAATGCTTCTTCTGTCAACAAATTCCATCAAACAAAACTCTCCTGTAAGATATTTGAGAGAAGTATGAGCGAAATTCAACCGCGTTTTCTCTGTTATGTCCTGATATTTGCTTATTTTTGTTGCAACATTGCAAAGAAAATAATAAAGATTAAAATGAAATCTGCTATGCATATTTCAATGTATAAGTTCAAAATATCATTTCTTGAACGGCTAAGCACCACGTGCTCGTACAAGTTAAATTATATTCTTATTCATTTTAATTGTTTCATTGAATGAGTCACTTTAATATTGCAAGCGATCCAAAAAACTTTTTCTTGCATTTTTTGTTTAAATAAAATTTTACATTTCCTATTTATTTCATTCCATATCATCACAGGCTCAAAAGGAAATTTTTCTAGGTTTTATTTTCTGTAGTCATTGTTTTTTTTTTTTATTCAGAGCTTTTGTAAATGTGATGGCAACGCATTTCTAAAAGCTGATTTTTGGAGAGATGCTAGTGTAAATAATAAAATATTTACTTTTCACCAACGGATTTCTGTTGATGCCAAAAACCTCAATTAAAAAACATTTTCTGGCATGACAAAAAAAAATTCTTGTATTTTTGTTCATCTTCTACATTTGTTATTTGAATTGTAAGTTGTAAAGTTATTCATTTCTTATAAATGTAATATATAAGAGCTACGACTAATATTTCCAATTTTTGGACACTTTTTCTGTGAAGCAAGATGATCCGAAGTTTTCTTAACATTTTTTAATCCTAGCATAATTGGGAGTAAACTTTTATATCTTAAAATCCTGTACGTTTTTACGTATTTCAAATGAATTATACGTTTGGATTTGACAATTACAGAAATCAATTATCCTTGAAATTTACTAAAATTTCAATCTGGATATAGCATGATTTATTTTATACCAACTTAAAAACTGCTGACACAGAATCTACCAATTTAGAATTTACACAGATATTCACTTTAAGAAAGGAAAAGTACTTCTTATTTCAATATTGGAAGGTCAAAAACGCCTATTCAAGAAAATTACGGTAGACACCTTGGAATCACTGAGAAATTTGCTCCCCGTTTCGTTAAGGGCCAATTACTGAATACCGGCTGTGCCTGCTTTGTCTGTTGGAGACAATGAAGTATTCAGAAACTTCTCAAAGGATACTCCACTACACAATCGTTTGACAGCCATCAGTTTTCAACGGTATTTAGTTAAATATATTAACAACTTTAGAATAAGAGCCGTCATTGAAATTTTGAGGGGGATTTTTTTTTTTTTTTGTTTTTAAATGGGAAACTCAGGCGCTCAAATATTCTGAGGTAGTTAACTCGAAAGATCAGAGGAATCGAAGGATTTTAATGATTTCATTGTTTAAATTCTTGTGGGGTATAAATGGAAAAAAAATCAACGAAGGAGATACAAGATAGAAACATTGGATACCAATGGAGATGATTTTTAATCTTGTTAACATGAAATGGAAATCAGAGCAAATAATTTATTCCAAATCATATACGGTTAATTTTTCAAATAATTGTTCAAGTAATATTTTGATCCCCAATTTTGAAGAAATAAAACAATCGTATGTTATTAGAAAATACATATATGGCTAATTTCAGGAACACCAGTTTAAATCATAACTTATTTTAGTAGTTAATGATAATTTGTGTTTTATGAAATTGAAGTTTTTGTGCCAGATCATATTACTTACATACACATTTAAAAGCAACGCCAATGACAGAAAAAATAAATTAATAGACGAATGAACATTTTACCTAGAATGTAAATTGTACTTTTTATATCATTTTAAAGCGTATTTTTAAATCTAGGATATTTTCTTAACGTGTCTCATAAAATTCAATAAATAAATGCCACTTTCTTGGCTTTTTCCACCAGAAATAAAAACTGAAGGATTTTAAATATCTTAAAATATATGGCAAGCGATTGTAAAAGTTTATCTACAATATCTTATCGGAAAAATAAGCTAACAATATCGATTTATTATCAACATGATTCGATCAATCAAAAATCGTATATATATATATGAAGGTGCATTCCTTTCTCTAAAATTCACTTATAAAGTTTTCTATCAACTTTTAAATTATTTAGATTTCTTTTCGAACTGAAGTCAATCTATTGTAAATATGAAGAAATTTTAATTTTTAAATCTCAAAAGAATAATTATCAAGAGTATAAGTATATACTATTGAAAATCGTTCAGAAAAAAGCGAAATACCATTACGCTCACTAAAGTGATCAAGGAGTAAATTATATTCAATTAAAATTCCCCATTCAATTAAGTCCATTCGCGCAATTAGATGTTAAGAACTAAGATAAAAGCATTATCTTTATAGAATGCAAATAAGCTGTTTTGCATGAAAGATCATTCATCTCAAATGCATTTCTCCAACATAGAGATAAAATGGAAAAAATGTTTCTTAAAGAGAAGATAATAGGATTTCCTTGGACACTATCTGTTTTTTTATCTCTAATCTTTTACGCTATCTATCTCGCCTTTTGTATTTTGAGAAGTCATCCTTTCAAAGAGAAATAAATTTTAAATTTAATTGTACCATATCCCATTAAGTATATGCATCCGATTTTTTTTTTGCTTAAAATTGCCATAAATATTTTATTTTCTTGCATTTGAAATGAATTTAGAGAATATATATTTTTGATGAAATGTTATTTCATTGATATATATATAAAAGAATAATAGAGACAGGTATTTTACATGTGCCCCATTATTTTATGTGAATGCTGCCAATGCCAATGATGTAGGGTTATTTTGGAAGCGCCTAAATTAAAAAATGAAATATGCTTTGCATATTTCAATGTATCATGTCGGAACATTATTTCTTGAAAGGTCAAGCACCATGCAAGTTAAATTATATTTTTATTCATTTGAATTGTTTCATTTAATTATTCACTTTAGTATTGCAAAGGATCAACAAAAACTTAGTCTCGCATTTATTGTTTAAAAAATATCACATTTTCTATTTTTTTTTCATTTTATATAATCAGGCGCTCAAAATGGCATTTTTCTAGGTTTTATTTACTGTAGTAATTAACTTATTTTTTAGTCAGTGCTTTTTGTAAATGTAATGGCAACGCGTTATTAAAAGCTGAATTTTTTGAAACGCTCGCGTAGATGATAAAATTTTTATTTTTCGCCTACGATCTTTCGAGATCAAACACCTAATTCCAAAAACATTATGCTCTGATATGATAATAATAAGTGGTTATACGTAATATCCGTTAAATTATTCGAGTGGTTATATTTCATATCTGTTAAATCTTTCAAATAGTGAAATTTTATATATGTTAAATCCTTTGGATATAAACTCGTGTGTACATAATTCCTTTAAAAGGGTTGACATTAAAGTTATTTTTATTGTCTTAGATATGTTCTGTTAGATACGAAATTGAGCTGGTTGACCCCTGAGACGAAATTAAATGGACTCTTTTCCTCAGACTCAGATATAGTAGTACTCTAGCGTTGTGATAGGCTGTCAAATTATATTTGTGAATAAGTTTTAGGTTTTACTATCCCCAATTAGGTTGCGAAAAATGCTGCATATTGCTACCATATTCTTTTTTAAACTTCTCCCTCAAAGAATTTTAAATTTCAAACACTTTAGTAGATGAAATTCACAGCATACTAACATGTTCATGGATTGATGATAAATCTTTCTAATGTAAGTCAGTCCCATGGTTTCATGACAGTCCATCATAGAACTGCAGAAATTAAGTACAGTTCATGAATCTTTTAACCTTCGTTGTCCTGCAAGTTAATTGTTAAATTCCTCCTGTAAATCACACAGATATGAATCGAATTACCACTACTTTGGACTTCAATATAAGAAGATCGTCAATTAAATCTTTGATGAAAGGAAAAAAAGTAATTTTAATTTCAGGCTAATCATGTCATCTGTTATACGAAATTAGCCAAAGGATTTTAAAAAATAGTTAAAATTTGCTCAAAAATAAAAAAAAACACGTAACTTGATTTCCCATAATTAACTTAAAATTTTAATTTCCCACCATTGGTGTAAAAAGTTTTTCACAACCCATCGGCAACTGATAATTTAAGGTTAGTAAAAACGGAGCGTTAAACGACAGAACAACGTATAATTAATTCAAAACTAAAAATTTGAGAATTAATCCTTTAGATAGTGTGGTTCAACTCCACGGATATCTTTTCATGGAGTTATTTGAAGTCAAAGGTCTATGCCAACAAGCCCACAAACACGCAAAGAGGAGAAAATTTAAAGATGTATCAGCAAAATCAAGCCACTTTAATGCAAAATGGTCAAGGAAAATTTCGACAAATGTTTGTGTATGTCCCAACAAAACCATAGATGACGTTTGTCCTATGTGCCTTTTCGTACTTTACCCATCCTTATGTACGTTACAATTCAATAAAAATATAAAAACTTAGATAAAAACACACATATTTTTCTTTAATTAAAATTTTGTATTAACTCTCTATTTTATGACGTAATGCTCCAATTTTACTTACCCTAAAATGTTAGCTGCCAAATGATTTTTTTAATGTAGTTGCCAAATTTTGTCCAATAATATTTTCAAAAGTTCACAGGAAAAAAAAGCAGTATTTTGCTTTATTTTTCGTTAATTTAGATTTTTATCAAAACATAAGAAATAAATCATTTCGAGGAGCAAATTACCGTCATTCAAGGTATACATGTACCAAATTTTGTTACTCGAGGTGAAATGTTATTTATATATATATATATATATATATATATATATATATATATATATATATATATATATGTATATATATATATATACGAAAATAAATGAAAAAAAGCATAAGCATTCATAATTCTAAAGATGTATGTATAAAACAGACGGATGTTCTAAGATTTATAATGCAAATGACATAAACTCCAATGTATGACACATTCCGTTTTTAATTTGATAAATCAATAATTCAGATAAATTTACAGATAAAAAGCAGATGTCTCTGATTGTAAAATGATAAATCAATAATTCAGATAAATATACAGATAAAAAGCAGATGTCTCTGATTGTGTATTTCATATGAAATTTTTTCACTTACTTAGTTCAGAATACAACACATGCTCTTGTTTAGCAATTGCTAATTGACCTTTTAAAATATTAATTATTTTTTTAATAATTAAAAATTGACCAAGACATCAATGCTTTTAGTTAATAATTTAAACTTATGATGGTATATGAGTTTTTTTAAAAAATGTAAACTTTAAAAAAAAACCCAAAATTTAAGAAAAAAAAATATTGCATTGAGTAAAACGTTGCCGCCTTTTAAAGTACAAATATTTGCCAAATTTCATAAATGTTTGCTACAGTAGAGCGCCATCAGAGACAGATAGATTTATATTTTGTTATTTTTATGATAATTTAGATAAACTGTATCGCAATTGCTATAAATCGATGAATAATATCGTATTTTTTGAAATTATTTTGTAAAAAAATCGTGAAATATAAGATAAAGGCTGACTATAAATTGGAAATCCTAATCCCTATTTTTAAGATAAAGGAAATCCAATATTTTTACTAAAAAATATTTTTCTAACAATACAAATTTTTTAAAGTTATTATAAAGCTAGAAATGTTTCATTTAAAAATAATTTCAAAAACTTGTATCAAATTTCTGTGTTTTATACTGCTAAAGTAAAATTGATATTGCTCGAGATAACAGCTGTCTTCAGAAACCATTATCGGTTTCCTAACTCAATTTTGATATGGACATAAAATTGCTGACTTCAGCTAAACTAAAATTAAATTCATTTGAAGTTGATTTTGATGTTTATTTTTATTTTATTTACCTATCACAACTTAGGGTGAAGTGATTTTTTTCACCCAAGTACATTCTTTTCCAAAAAAGAATAATTATTTAACAATTGCACAAATCAAAATATTACTCATATTATAAGAATTTTAATTCCTTAAAAAAATTAAGCTAGTTAAATTCTGAGAAATTGTAATTAAAGTTTAATAAATTATCGAATCACATTCTAAAAATAATATTTTAGAGCTCTTAATTAATTAGGCTGCTTATTAATATATTATTTTTATACATATTTTCAAAAACTTTTTGAAAAAAAATACGAGGTTAATGTTTTACAAATAACTAAATACATAAATTTCTACAAAATGTTTTGAAAAGCTGTAAAAAAGCTCTTCTGAAGTTTAAATGCATATAACACGAGCTTTATTTTTAGAAAACGTACTGCAAAATAAAAATGAGACTATTGAAAATATCCTTCTAAAAAATGTATAGTGAAAGGATTAATTTAAATAAAAAGTTCATATTTTTAGAAAAATGGGAGTGGCCTGTAAGTTGCATAATTCGTAAAAATGCAAATAAAACATAAATACAACTAATACAAAATACAAATAAATCATAAATGCAATAAATATAAAATACAATTAAAACATAAATGCAATAAATACAAGTAAAACATAAATACAATAGATAAGAATATTACAATAAATACAAATAATATATAAATAAAGCACAAATACAATAAATAAAAAATATAAACAAAAAATAAATAAATACAAACAAAACTCAAATACAATAAATACAAATAAAACACAAATGCAATAAATAAAAATAAAACATAAATACAAAAAAAAATACAAAATAGAAATAAAACAATTTTCAGAATAAAGAAATATTGTTCGTTGAATTCTGTTTTAGTGCATGCAGTTTGGTGTATTTTTTTACATGAAATGATTTCTCTTGATATACAACAACGAGAATATCTGTATCTCTCACCATTCATGTTTTCATTTCCCAAAACTTAAGTTAATATATTTGTGAAGAGGATTTACATTCTTCCCTAATATCATCAAAATTTGTAATGAAATTAAGAAATAAAAATTTGTTTTTGATCATATTAACTTTTATCATCTCTTGACATAATGCAGGTTAAAAAGACTGAATGACATTCGAAGCATTTGTGAAGTATTTTTAATTACATAACTGATAACACATCTCATAAAATTTTACTGTATTAAGGGTACTGTATAAACTATATAATATATTAAAACTACTGTGTACGTAATGTATAGAATATTTAAAATTCTCCTATAGTATAGAAATGTCGTCTAAAACAACAGTGAAGGATGTTCAAATGAACTAGCACTCAGGAATTTTGTCAGAAACGAAATTTTTCAAAGAAATTGCACAATTTAAACCTAAATTTAGACTTTCGTGGTCGATTTTATCCTTGTCTAACATAATGTAATATTGTTCAAATAAATTTTGAAATTAAGCAATAAATAAATAAATTTTTCATCCGATCAGGAAATATCAGTTACAAATTTGCTTTCTTACAAAGCCAACTACCTTCACTACCTTCAGTGGATACGAAATGATTAAAAGAACCCGTGAAATAAAATATTTAGAAAGTAATATAGATATAATTAATTGAAAAAGCCACATGAAAATATAATCTACCAAACCTATGTAACATTTTTAAAACTCTTTTTTAAAATGTTTCTGTTTTAAAAAATTTGAAACATTTTAATGAAAATAGTTATTGAAGAAATGCAAAGGAAGTAAGGTTTTATTTCAAAAAACAATGTTTTTATAAGAAAACTCTTACGGTGTAGTATCCATTCCTATTTATAATTTATAGTGCCTACATGAAGAATGCCATTTCTGTGCAGGCCATTTTAAGCAGGCCATGTCTTCTCCTTCCAAATGACACAAATTCATCAAGCAAAATGAAACTGAAGAAACGTTACTGCTAAGTAATGAGTTAAGATTGCTTTAAATGCACTTTCTTCAGTGTCCTTTCCTTTGTGGTTTTATTTTTACTATTTGTCATTAGGTTTTTATGCGTAAGTGTGTATTTAAATGCTTGCATCCATTTTTTAACTAAGCATTTCCTTAATTATATTATTTTAGATTTTATATTTTTTGCATTTTATTTTGTTGTCTTTAATTTTAATATTATGTTAGATTTTTTTAAATATTTTTTCTCATTATGAGTGTTTCTAGCAGATATCCAAGCAATTGTTTTTAATTTCAATTTATAGCGAATTGCTAACTAGTAATACAAGTTAAATCCCGAGAAAAATAGTTATTAATAAAAAAAGTTACTGAACACTCTGTGCGCCGAAATATTGGAGATCAAATTGTGCAGCTCTACTAATACATTATTCTTCACTTCCCTCTCATTTTTTTCTCCTTCTTCTCCTCTCTTTTCAAAATATTTAGTTTCGTAGAAAGCATTTAATTGTATTTTACAATTTCAATTTTCTAAATTTCTATTAAGTTTTTTCTTCTGTTAGGAATTGTTTTTGCCAGTGTGTTTGTGAAATTCTGCGCTTACACAATTATTCTATGAACATGCATCTGTTACATTTAAAGTTCTTAATACACAAAAGAAGTCCAAATTAATTGACTAGTTACGAAGCCGGTTTTCTGGCACAGTGGATGCGCATCTTCCTCGTGTTCTGATGTCCCGGGTTCTAGTCCCGGTTATGGTATGGTTATTCTTCTGTGTGCTATCTGTGAGATGTGCGAATGTGCTCCCCTGTAAAACGCAGCTGAGCAAGCGTATGTGTGTGATAGAGCTAAGTCGGTCCTCTACCTATTTCTAGGTGCTCTGGTCCTCGTGACTAACAGAGGCTGCAATCTTTCCCCACCCAGTTGTGGACCTGGTCTTGCACTGCTTTTCAATAGGGGCATACAACAACAGACTCGTTGCCGGAGTCAAAGCTCTTAAAATATCCTTCCCACTGCAACTGTTTTGCAGCTAATGGTCTGCATTTGAACTGGTTTAAGTTTTTTTCTTTCTTTTTTCAAATAAGGAATTTAGGAAGCAAAGCGAAAAGATAAATTGCTTTACTTTTTTCACGCCTAGTTTGAAATAAAAGCCGGCCTCAAAAACGACGTATTAGTATAGATCTTTCATGGACGAGTCAGGCTCTATTAGAAGTGAAAGGGTTAAATAATTGTGTAGCTTGGCGTGGATCAAATGAATCAATAACATCAGAAGGCATGATTTATCTTACTCTTCAGTTTGTTAAGACTACTTAAGTAATGTTACTCACATAGGGTTATTGAGATATGTAAAACAATAAATAATCAAGTATTCTCTTCAAAATTTGATGGAATTTCATACAAAAAAGTATTGTGTCAATTCCCACTACCATTGAAAATATAAATTTTAGCATAACAATAACTTGTTTCGAAATTTTTCGCAAAATTTTCTAAAATGCTGAAATAAGTTTATCTGATTGATACTACCATATTGTTACAAATTTATTTCTTTGAACCATGTGATTCTGCATTATTTTTTTACTTTTGTTTTTACATTTTTAGGGAAACTAAATATCAAATGAACTATATAATTTATATAAAAATAGGTGATAAAATTACTATATTCAAGTTTAATTGTGTCTTAAAAGGAAATGGTGACTTTTTTTCATTTCAAATAGATTTATAAATTAAACTAACTCCAAAGATTGTCATTTAACCTTTAGAATTCTTCAAAATAACTCACAAATACTAATTCTATAAAATTAGCATAACAAATGTAATTAACTGCATTGCTTTTAAAATGTACTTTAAAACAATTTCCATTGTATGAGAGAATGTAATTTAATAAAATTTAAAGAATAACTGAAAACATTCAATTAGACAAATTCTTTATTCTACAAAGTTTTGAAAACATTTGATTTATTGCATGCATTTTGTCAGCCCCATTAGACTAGAAATGTAAATGTTTCAACTTTTAATTTCGAGAATTATATTCAATGTGTAAGCTTTTGTATAAAATAAATAAAATATTTAATTTCATCGTTGATCTATAGCCTTAGAAAATTACTTTGTTTCTCTTTTTATGCTATTATTTGGTGTTGTAAATTGTGAAATGAAATACTTAGAATAAATTAAAAAATAAAATGTCATGTGCATTTTTAATTAGTTAAATTCCGTATAGTGGAAATAGGAAAATGAGTTTTATACAGTGTTTTTTTTTCGATTTTTATATCACATTTGTATACACTTATGAAAGTGTCCAAAAAGCTCAGCATCAAAAAATTTTAATTTTAATTTACTATGCATTTTATATAAAAATTGTATACCCTAAAGAAATTGGTTAAAATAAATAAGCAATGCCAATGCTAAACTATAATTTTAAAAAATTCCCAGAATTATTTATTGACATAGTTTGCAAATTCAGTTATTACGTTATTATAAAATTTTCTTAAGGGTCATTATTAACTTAAATTACAACATTTTAACATCGATTCCATGAACTTTATATATGTTAATAAATGAGGTTTTGTAAAACATTAATTAAAGCTTATTTTCTCACCGATTTAGTACATAGAACCAGCAATGCGATTACTAAATTTGATGTGATTTCACGGACTCGAAATAAAATCCTAACTTGTGCGAGCGAGTTTAACATTTTAAATTATGTATCTAATTGATTTCCGGCTCTTACGTTTGAGTGGAATTGTTAAAATTTTAAAGCTGAGCCCATATCAGTGTTTTTGATCAAGAAATTTCAATCATTTCATTTCAGAAATACTTAACATTATTTTCTAACGTTACACATCTACTAAAACAACAATATACTCATTTGCAATAACATACAATGCGTTTTATAATGTTGTCTGTCAATGCAATTATTTTTAAGTCTCTCAAAGGAATTACGTATGCTTAATAGAAAACTCTGCTGTTTTTCAGTGTTTTAATTTGAAATTAAATTTGGAAAAGCTGTAAATAATATTTGAACACGTGCCAAAAATCACTAAATAACAGCTGAAATAAAACTATATTCCTTAAATTATTAGATAATATTACCAACTTCTAATTAAAATTCCTCTTTTTGCCTCATTACTACCTAACTTTAAAACAAATTTTTCTCCTTATTAAAAATATGAAAAGTCAAAAGTTATCAGAAAAAATATGGAAAAATTTTTAGGAAAAAATAAAATCTTCATTTAGCTCTATAGCAAGTTCCTAAATCATTTTTTTTAAAATTTTTTATTTAATATAATTTATTTCTTAATTATTGGGAATTTTTGTAGAAAATTTCTTTTGTTAAACAGTTTCCAAAATTCATATGCCAAAGTAATAATTATAATATGTCACATTGTGCCTGATCTTTCCTTTAATTATTTCAAGTTATATTGCTCGGATGAAAATGTTAGCTGTTATATTAATTAAGAGGTTAAATCTATTTGTAATTACAATTTTTCATTTTTATAAATTAGGCGGGAAAATCACTATTAATATTGATTTTAAAATCACTTGAAAATCTGTCCCTTTTTTTCGTAAAAGACTTGAAATTATGAAATCAACGTTGTACGTAAATAAATCGAATAAACCTTAAAGAACATGTTATTTTCTTAAATATTCAGTAGCTGCACTCAAATTGCCTGATTTTTTTTCTTTTTTACAAAATTTAAACGATACATTTATTGTTAAATAATGCATTTTTTGGAATACAAAATTTATGTTATTATCCAACAAATAAATTTTGTTTAAATAAAGCGGAAGTAAGAAAAATAAAGCAGTTTTCCTTTTATATATATTATTAATATTTTATAGTGGTCATAGATTAATTTTGTAGATTTTTGCATCACATTATATTAATAGGCATCAAACCTTAATGAATAGAGTCATTAACATTAATATCGACAAATATTTAACTGCTATTCAATCTAATAATTTAATTAATTAATAAAGCTAATAACTGATAATCTTTGCTTCACAAGTAAAATAAATCATTATGATTTGACAAGTCATTTTTATACGTCCAGATCACAAATGAGTGCCACGAATGTAACACTTCTATCTTGTCAACAGCCTCTTTCTGAAATCTTGAGAAGATTGGCGAACATTTCATTGATATATATTCTTACATTTGTAGAGATAAGAATTTTTTTCAAATAGTAAATCTTTCAGACTAAAAATTATAAAAAAGTTAATCCAGTTTTAAAATTTACTTATAATCTACAAGAAATGTTTTTCCATTATAAATGAAAATAAGCTTAACTCCGTTTTCTTATTATTTTTTAATAACAATTTAGTAATTTGTTACAAAAGATTTCAGCAAAAATAGTTACACTTTTTTTCAAAAATAAATCAACTTCTGCTGTGTATTTACAAATGATCTAACTATAT
>JAOUZG010037268.1:89485-102658 GCA_026289955.1 Argiope argentata
ATATATATATATATATATATATATATATATATAATGAGTAGATAATTCGATATTTAGGAATTTCTTCTTATTTTCTATTTTGGAAATAAAACGTATATACGTTATACATTTCCAAAGTGATAGACATGATATTTATTTAGAATTGATTCATATCAACACCTAAGCAATAAAGAAAGCATGATATAATTTGTATTTTAGAAAACTGCTCATACATTTTGCTTTTTTTTTTAAAAAATAACAATAAAACTGTGAGCTCTTAAGCCTTGCATGCAAGAGCTATTTATAATAATTTATCTTAAATTCTTTCAAAAAATCTAAATTTTGACAAATAAAAGATAAATATATTTTTTAGAAAAGATTATATAGTTTTTAATTCCATATAATGAGATTTATAAATATCATTGATTTTCCTTTGGAATTAGACTCTCGTTCTTATTTCCTAACATTACAAGAGATAACAAAAAAATAGATTGAATACTTTTAAGAGTATGGTTATAATTACATTTGGGCTTTTAAGATTTAAAATTATAAGAATCCTAAGAATATTCCTTTATAAAAATATTAATTTTTCATTAACTAATGAATAAAAGTAATATCAATAATAAAAGCTTTTTTCATTTGGACTGACATACCCCATCCTATTTTAAATTCCTTAATTAATGAATTCATTTATTAAATGGTTTTTTCATAAAGAATGGAAAAAAATTAATAATGGATTTGTATGTGTTTTTTTTACTAAATAAATTTTTGATCATAAAAAAACCGTACAGACTGTCTTGAGCAAATTAGGATTAAAATAACAGAAGTAAAGAAGAAAACTAATTAATCATAGTCTAGTGATTTTGAAATGAGTAGTATTTGTTTAAACTATTTAATTTAAACTAAGAAACTATAATTTTTCGCATATAATAGCCCCTGCATATTAAAATAAAATATTCTAATCATGTTAAAAAGAAGCTGAGAGTCTTTAATTATTCATATAGTTCAAGGAAATGCTAATGAAGTCGTAATTTTAAAATTTAATGAGTTTCAAGTGAAGAATATTTTTTTAAAAAAATGTCATTCAAAAAAATAAAGACATCAAACTTAGTTTGTCAAGATTTTCGGTTCCCAAGTAGCACATAAATATTTTACAATATTGATCAATATTCGTAATATTGTTTAGTATGATATAATATCGCGCAATATTGTACAATATTATGATCCCTAGTAATACATATATATAGTACAATATTGTATGGCATTCATCAATATTCGGAATATTGTTTGTTTTTGGGTAATATTGTTTAATATCATATAATATCGCACAATATTGTACAATATAGTACAACAAACTGAATGTGCTACCTGGATACAGGATGTGCTAGCTGGGTTACAAACATGAAAGCTTAAATAACTAAATGAATCTGTTGATTTCAGAGAAGAAAGGCCATGACAGGATATTTTTGTTGACATGAGAACATTTAAACTACGAGTATGTCGCTTCATGTTACGAAAAATATTATGATGTGTCTACTTATAACAGCATAGAGGTATAATACATAATGTAATGAACTTTTGAAAAATGATATTTAGGAGAATATGTTATCAAAAACAACGTACATTTTCAATAATTACAAAAACAGCAATTATTTAAATTGAAAATAATAATAACTTTTTAATTTCTTTTTTATAATAAAGTCTTATTTTATCTTCATCTATCATGATTAAAGTATATTGAATTGCCTAGCAACCCTAATATAAAACGAGCTAAATTTAAATGAAAAATAGAGACTCTTATTAATTATTCGTTAAAAATTATTTTTAGAAGTTAGTTTACTTTATTACGCTAGATTCTAATTTGGAATTAAAAGGATTGGAAATGCATGTGTTTCTTGGAACTTTTTTAATTTTATTACATAAATCTGCATATTTTGTCATTTTCTTTTCTAATATGCATTTCGCAAACTTTCACAAATGATGTAATATATCGATAGGCAGAGTGATTATAACTGAAGTCTCACATTTTAAAATATTGATAAAAAACAACAACTGGCAAGAGTGACTTCAAATTTAAATTGAATATACATGAAGAAGAAAGAAAAGGGCAATAGGGAAAAATTTCCAAAATGTATCGGCAGATAGCGCTGTAGGCGTCATAACGGAAGTTTATTCGGCTACAAGTGGCATTTTGAATCGAAATACGAAGAAATGAGATACTAAATGATTAAATTCACATTAAGTGAGCTATACTATTCACTATAATTGTTATGGTTTTGCTGATTGTATAACTGTACAATCCATTATGTTCGTTTCTGTAAATATGATTTATTCGGTTTTGCTGATTGTACAACTGTATAATACATTATGTTTCTGTAAATATGATTGATTCAGTTTTGATGATTGTACAACTTTACAATAAATTATGTTTGTTTCTGTAAATATGATCGATTTGGTTTTGATGATTGTACAACTGTACAATCTATTATGTTTGTTTCTGTAAATATGATTTTTTTTTGGTTTTATGGCTGAAAAATAACTGTCAAATTATTTATTATTAATAATAAGCCTATACACCTCAGCGTACAACATTGGATGAGGAAAATAGTTTTACATTTATCTATAAGTAAAAAACCCCATAAAAAACAACCAAAGAGCTGATATTTATTGTTACACCTGCAGCAGATACGTTCAGCACATAGCCCACTATTTTCAGATGCACATTGTAATCCATAAACTGCTCTGCTCGCTTCCCAATAGACCGGAGTTTCTGAGGAATCAAATTGTGATGGCATAGCAAATCCATGTCTTCAATTCACCTGAATGTGTCATCGGACCATTGAATACAACATTTTTATGAAAATCTTAGAATTATCAATCACAGGAATTGCAGTGAGAAATCTTAATGGTTAGGTGATTAGAAAATGAGGACTGATAAATCCATCCTTTCCGAAATTGTGTGGAACAGTTGTATTTTGGAGTTTGTAATGGGCAAAGGGCCATCTTTAATAAAAATGCTTCGTTCCAAACATGCATGCGCATGAAGAATTGAAAAGACTTGTTTGCGAAAAAGATTGTTCTAGAGTTTATCCTTTATGTTATAGAATACTGGACTCGCAGAATCCATCTCTTCATTAAAATGTAAATACAATAAATGAAGCCAACCACTCTTACCATAAATTAATTTTGCAGAGTAATGTAGTACGGATAATAATAATGTGAATAGATGTTCCTTCGTCATTCTTACAATGTTTTGTACTTACAAAGCCTTAGAGATTAAAATGGGCTTCATATTCTCAAAAAAAAAAAAAATCAGTGTTTGCTCATTGTCCACTTCCGTGTGAGCAAAAAACATTTTAGACTAAAATTTTGTCTTACAGGCAAAAGTATTCTGTAGGAACAAATTCCTGAACAAGATTAATTTTGTATGGATAGCAATGTATGATATAACGTTAAACTTTCTGGGCAGTGCTCATAGGTATGTTTAAAGATGGGGAAATACTAGTACAGTTCTTTTGAACATGACTGCTCGTTCCTTTCAGTGATGCTGTGGCCACAGCTTCTACTGACGTCCAAGTAATTGATGTCTTCTCTCTGACAAATTTTATTCAAACTCTTCTTTTTTAAATCATTCCTCTTAATCATTCGTTTCATCGAATTTCTTAAACATTCATTTCCAGATATCGAACCCCAGTTTTTAAACCGACAAAACAAAACAAATGTTTGTTGAAGAATTTCCGAATGGAATTTTCAGAATAAAAGCTAAAAATTTATTAAACAACATAATTTGTTTTTATTTTTTTAAATCTATGCACCTGAGCTCAAATGTCGTCAAACATAAAATTGTTTTGTTTTAATGTCTCATCCTAATCCTGAAACTGCATTCAAGAAACACTAATTTTATGTAGTTCTGAGATGTAAAGAAAGAGAAAATTATTATCCTTGTAAGACCACAAGCGGTTGTGATTGAAAATAAACGAGAAGATTAATTAAGATATATATATATGTATATATGTATGTATATATGTATGTGTGTATGTGTGTGTGTGTGTGTGTGTGTGTATATATATATGTATGTATGTATGTATATATATATGTATGTATGTATGTATGTATATATATATATATATATATGTGGGTGTGTATGTATGTATATATATATATATATGTGGGTGTGTATGTATGTATGTATGTATGTATAAACAAACATCTCATCGGATTCTTATAATGGACTATAATTTTTTTAACAAATTCTTGGGTATTTAATAAGATTTTACATTTTTATCAAAAAAAGAGCTCGAATTTTTATTTAATAATAAAGAAATGTGGACCATAGCTTTTAGATATGTTTTTTGAATTAGCAAATACATTAAAGTTACTCATTTAAACACTCGGATGAATATACTACACAACTGAAGTAATGTGAAACCTTTTTAGAGTATTATTACTCTGAAAATTGCTGATAGTTTTCCAAAAAGAAGTTTTTTAAATGAATTTTACGAAATTTTAGTTTTTTATTCTTTGCCTATTAACAAATAATGAAATGCAGAATGTTTGTTTGTTTTTCTTCTTCAATTAATACTATTAGCTCTCACTCTCCCTATATAAATATATTTCTTGCTCAAATTTTCAATCATAATAAAATATCTTTTATTCTTTCACACCAATTCGAGAACATTTTTTTGTAAAAATTTGTAGTGGATGACATTTGATGTTAATGCAGTTTTTTTAAAAAAAATTCATTAATTTTTAATTAATTAAAAACTTTCTCTCCAAAAATCTTCATTCCCCTGCCGCCAAATAAAAACGAATTCTGTTTATCCCCCCCCACGTCAATGAGGTTAGACTTAGCATATATTCGGCTGATTATTTCAAACGATTCTGTATATTTTCTTACTGTTTGACGAATTTAAAATTAAACACCGTTGTAATAAATTTTTTGGCCTCAATTTGAAGTATTTTCGAATTAAAATAATACAGGATAAAGAAAAAATTAAAAAAAAAAATTATTATCTGTATTGCGTTACTCCAACTGGTGTAGAAAATTCACACATTTTGCGTTGCCTCAAATAACGTTGAATCCTCAATTAGCATTGAAAAATCAATGCTAGTATATTTTTTAATCAGTTATTTATAGAAATTGTGATTATTAGTTCGGGATAGCATTGTTGGTAGGGTAATGGATTCACATGCTTTAAGCTGCTAGTTTGAACCCAGCTGATGAAGGTGTGTGTATATGGTGGACACTAAATCTGTAGTAATCACAAAGTCCTCCGCATTTAGTGTAAATCCTTCTGGGTTAATGGATTAGAGGTGATCATTCTCTATTCCAGAATTAAATTATGATCTGTGTATAAATGAAATGCATGAATGAAGTCCACTCCGTAAAAAGAGATCGTGACGTGTGTGAGCTAGAAGTCAGTCTTCTGATTTCAGATTCTGAGAGGTCTATTCCCTAAAAAGCTACTGCACCCCTTCTTCCGTTGTAAAGTGGAACTCGAGAGTAACAAAAATAATTTTAATTATTTAATAAAAAGTAACTAAAATGAGAATTTTCTTTATTTTACTTTAATAGGAATTGATTGAATTGTTTTTATATTACTTGTTTATAATAGAAGGATTCAAAATTTGAATAAATTCGTCATAACAATTAAATATTTTTAATTAACTTACAAATATATAATTTTTTGACATTTACATATTAGGTAGATCAAGAAATATTTTGAAAATTTTTGTCTCCCTCAATATTGATTTAGATTTCTACATTTAATTTTTATGATTAATTTCTGTAGTAAATTTTATTTTGCACTGGAATTAAAGGAAAAAATCAATACATTTGACTGATTGTAAAAATAATAAATGTAAAATGTGTAATACAATATATTATGTTAAAAACATTCCTTGAAAGGCGTGCTTGAAAAAAAAATGTATACTATTTGACATCTTCCGTTTTAAAATGTTTTAAATTCTTGAAAACAGACGAGAACAAAGAATCCTTTTAAAGAGCTGAACAATACTTTTTATGTTGCTATTATGATACATATTTATGTAAACAATGTGTATTATTCGCCACCCGATTCATAAATAACCAGTCACCTGACCTATGACATTTGAAGCTTATTTTGTCAGTAACTATTGTTTGAAATATTTAATGAAAATTATTAATTATTCATAACACGTTTTGTTACTTATTCACTTGACAGTGATTTAGTGACAAAAAAAAAAGGAAAGGAAAACTTTAATTAACAGCAAATGAGTTTAAAACTATATTATTTATTAACTCTACTTTTAGAAACACTGTTCGTTGCAGCACTAATGAATGTCTAATTGTTTGCCATTCATTATTATGCCATCGTTTGCCATTGATTTTCCGGGTAATGAAAATCTATCGTTCACTCGGCTAGTAATCATCTGGATATTTAAACAATACACAGGTAATTTAATGCTTAAGCTGCATGGATTCTTTTTTAAAAAGCATTGAGAAGGCGGGTGATATCAGATGAACGAAAAATGTGAAATAAGACTGAGCTGGAAGACATGAATGATTGTAGTGACCTATATCAGTGTTTGTAAGGGACAATAATCATGGAACGAAGACCCTTAGTAGGATATATAAACATAATTTAGGTGTAAAGTGGATTTAAAAGTAAATTCATTATTAGCTAGAAAATCTTTTATGGAACTACTGGAATTAGTAGTTCTGTAGCGTTAGCCTACAGAATCTGTATCTACGATATCGAAGTCGACATTTGTGTTATAGTAATATTACTCGGCTATTGGCCCTAGATTTGTAGGGTCGTATCGGGACCTTGGTGACCTTGACAACGCAGCCTTCTGCAACAGTCGTGGCGCCATCTACCTGCAGCAAAATCACCAGAGTTACTTGACAAAAGCAAATCAAACAAACAAAAAAATCGTCAGACTCACTTGACGAGCAAGCAGCAACTTGCCATAACGCTTGGCGCAATACAAAAATCTTTCATTTCATCGCTGACTCACTGGTGGGGGAGTACTGTAGCGTTAGAAGCCAGGCAACATTTACGATACCGAAGTGGACTTTTGTATTATAGTCATGTTACTTGGCTACTGGCTCATGAGTAGCAGGTTCGTATCGTGACCTTCACTCGCTACAGTTCCATAAACATAGAATATCCCATACTACATAGAATATTTCTCAGCGTAAATAAATAACTGCCCTTGGGTGACCAGTAGTTCACTTATATGTAAATTAATATGAAAAAAAAACCAATTCCCACGTAAATCATTGTGCCGATTTCCATATTTTTCATTAACTTTTGCCGGCTCTCTACCCTCTATTAAAACTTTCTGTTTTTTAGAAAATATTTTCGAAATATCTATTTCTTACACTTTCGCTGAGGGAAAATTTTTTGATAACATTCTCAGATCACAACCGGTAATAAATTTCAAATGCATTAATTTTGTCAGTTTTTATTTCACATTAAATTGGATGACACAATATATGACCTCACAGATCATCTAACCCCCTCCCCGTCTCTCTTTATATTGAAGAGGTACTAAAGTCAAAAATATAAACAGTCTTACACCTCAAACTATGAACATATTTCACCGACTAAGTATAGCAATAAATCAGAATGTTGCATTTTTATTATGAAAAATAATTTTTTGTTTTGATGAGATTTATTTTATTAAAATTGATCATTTAGATCTATGAAAAGCAGTAACATGGTCCTTCAAGGCTTATATTGATAAAAAAATTAATTTGGAGATGCTAAAAAAAATTGATGAGCAATATCATATCTTTACAAAATTATGGTGGTATCATAATTATAATAATGTATGCAAAAATACATATGTAAAAGTGTTATTTTAAATTTATTATTTAATGAGCACTGATTGTTAAATGGACTAGTACAGATTTTAATTTAAAGGCGTAATTACAGAGTATTCTAATTGATTCGACTTACGTCAGCGCTCAGAAATTATCAAGACGGAAATAAAAGTTTGCTTAGTTGATCCAGTTGTCCAATGGCAAGTGCCTTAAGTAACAACAACTACGGAAAAGGGGCGAGTTTTACAAAAGAAATTTGGCAAGTTTCAATTTCGTGAAAAATGTGGACTTATACGAATTTTTTACTTAAGCTGCCCAAGTTTCAGATAAGTCATCTTCGCGCATGAAAGCAATTTTGTCGCATAATACAAGAGCTTAAATAGTTTAAAGATCTGATACTGAAAAAATTTCTGTACTGATAAATCTCGAATATTGAAGACTTGTATTAAATTGTATTTCAAATATAGTATGCCCCTTGTTTGTTTGCCATTAATAGTACATATAAAATCGGTAAAACTTAAAAAGAGCATGTTGGAAGAAGATATTTCCATCTATGTGCCAAAAGTGCTATGACAAAATTTGGACGAAAAGTTATCAAAAATAAAATAATTTTATGGCAGAAATTATAATAAATATACCAATTAAATGAAATCTATTATGCATTTTCATAATTAATATAAAAGAAGATATGATATTTTGAGAATATTTCACCATTTTATTCTTTTCATTATATGATGAAACAACCTTTATACAAGCACACAAAAACATTGAATAGATATTTACTTAGTTACCATAAACTACAAAATGAAATAACTAGAATTTAAATTATTAATTATAGTGAACTGTCACAGTAAAAGTAAACTTAACTTTTCTAATTAAAATTTTAATTAGACATTAAAATTATAAAAATAAAGGTGATTTCTCAAAAATAAAATGCAGTTAATTAAATATTTCAAGGTAGTAACTGTTATAATGTAAATTAACTCTATCTATGATAAATTATGTTACTGAAATTCTACTAAAATTAAAAATTTGTAATTAAGGAAATTTACATGATGTGTTTACAAGATGTCAAACTATTTCTGAACTATTTTACAATGAATTTTTGTAATTAATCATTTATTGATAATTAGCTAATTCCTTTAATTAATTATTGTAATTTAACAAAAAAGCACAATTTTTTATATAATTTTTTTTTATATTTCTATATATGAAATGTATATAAATTATATTATATTTTCTTAGTTACTCTTCTGTTATTATTATTATATGTTATTACTATGCATTTTTATTATTAGTTATATATTATCTATTATTAAATTAACTATATTAGTTATAACTTAAGAGTATATCTTATGTTTCCTTATTTTCTAAATCTTAAGTCAAATTAATTAGAAAGCCGATAAAATTGTACTTAAAATAATCAGCAAATACAATTTAAAATATCGCAGAATCAATTTTAAATCCGAATGTAAATTTATCCATTAAATTACCAAAATCTAAAACAACCGAATAAAGAAATATTAAATTATCAATAAGAAATTATATCTATTACATTTTGAAAGTCTGTATTTAAAACACCATTGATATTAAGTTTATGGTAATTTTTGTGCTAAAGAATGTTATTTCAAATAAGTTACTCTTTGGGCACTTACCATAGCGCAATACTTAATTGTTTAATGAAACATGAGTTATATACTTTATAAATTTACGTTTTCAGGATTTAAAATATTTAATTTGAAATTGGGTTTCGAGTTTTGAAAGAATTAAAAGGTTAGATTGTCAAGGAGGCTGTCTCAAAACATTTAAATAATTTATATATTTATCTGAGTTACCCAGATACAGCCAGACTTAGTACAGAATAGAATAAGATCCTCAAATATCATATCCTCAGGGTAAATAAGAGGGTCAGTAACGGTACCTACAAATGGAAATTGCGTCCTTTTTCAATTGTATAGTGACATTGATTGTATCAAATAATAATTTAAAATAAATAAAAATAGAAAAAAGAAAGAAAAAAAAACTATCATAATATCAATAGAGTAAGATAAAGGTTATTTAAAAATCATGCAACAATAAAATTAAAAATAAATCAGAAATTAAATAAAATGTGGTGCAAATTAGTGATAAAATTTAAAATACAAAACATGATTATGTATGCAAATAAGTACAAATACTGGAGAACACTTAAATAAAAATAAAAAATTAGGTGTTGTATATGAAGAAATAAAAATTTAAGGTCACAGAGGATAAGAAAACTCAAAAATTAAAATTAATTAAAAACTGTGGAAAATAAAATCATAAATTGAATCACAAAACTGGGAAATAAGCGAAGAAAAGCTATTTATGAAAAGTGAATTATAGACTTTTAGGCATTTTTGGAAAACTTTGTATTAGTAATAAATTATAAAATGGAAAAAAATTAAATTAAAAAATTTCTTTTAAAATGGTAGCAAGAAAAAAAATATGAGCAGAAAGTATTAGTATTTTAGTTTCTTAAAATTTTAATCAAAATCCTGATTGTTGATTGAGTGACTCCTGCAAATTACAATTGCACGGAAAAAGCTTTAATCATTTACTTATGATTTACAGGCATAAGATGAATTATTAGTGATATTAATAAAATATATTAAGTGTCAAACTTGGTTTTTGATTTTTTTTTTGCATATTTTATTAGTTCATATGTTTTATTTTTTTCAATTTCCATTTGATATCGTTTTATTTTATATATAAATTTTATATTTTTATCTTCGTGAAGTACACATATCTTTCTACCGACAACTCTCAAAAATAGCCGTCTAAGCTTCTTAACTTATAACACTATAAAGATATAGTTTTTCATCCGACGCAAAAAAAGAATATATTTTCCTCAATTTTTAGGTTTTTTTATACTATTTATTATTATTATTATTTCAATTTGAATCTCTATTATGCTTCTTTGTATCCAGTATATATCATCACACAGGATGCTCTACAATTTGTGTAACGTCTAATATTTATAGGATAGTATATGTCAAGAATAGTGTTTTAATATATAAAAATGTAAGGTCCCCGAATATAGTGTCAGTCTAATTAGGCGAAAAAACTTAGTTATAATTTCAACAGCTTGTATTCTATATTAAGTTGCCCAAACTCAGATCTTTCCTAGGTGACTATAGAAATTTGTGGCAAAAATGAGGGAAAAAGCTCGCTGGTACGTGGATTTCCAAATTCTTCTAAGAACGATGATTAATAAGGTTGAAAGCCATGAAAGGGATTTTAATCGTATCTCCTTCAGTGATGAGGCGCATCTTCGCCTCTAAGGATATGTAAACGAACATTATTAGAGGTTCTGGTCAGCTGAAAATCCTCATCGTGCACTAGTTCGCGCAATCTATCTATTTAGGTTCACGGTTTTAGGGACGTTATATAACGAAGAGGTCATTGGAAAGGGTTTTTTTTTTAAAATCTAAAACGTCACGGATGAAATTTATTTTTGACATGTTGAATGATAGCGCCATCTCATTCTTGAATGGCGCTGACAAGATAAGCAGTTATTGGTTTTTGTAAAATGGTGGTAGACCGTATTCATCGAAATTTCGATTTCTAACTTGGTCATTTTCACGATAGAATGATTGTAGATTAGAACAGGCTATGGTATAGAATGGCTACTTTACTCGCTGTATCACAACTTGTGTGACGTTTTTTAACGGTGACGTCTGAAAGAAACAGTGTATCGCCCACAGCCTTCAACGATTTGAGTGCAGAAATTGAAGCTGAGGTAAAGTAAATTGTAACAGATGTTTTGCAGAAAGCAATTGTGAGCTTCTATTCCAGATTTCACCATGTCGTTTGATCTAACGGACGACATTTCGAACATCTGCTGTACTGAAAGTTCTCAAGTACTTGGTTTCTTTCTTCACTTGGTTTATTTTCTCGTCTCCTGCGATTTTCATGGCACTTAAATCGACTATGGCGCTACATTCGGGGACTCCACATGTTATACATCAAAATACTCATCATGACGTAATCTATCCGATTCTGGAAATATTAGACACTGCATACCTTGTGGACACGGGGTTTAAACATGCAAATTACAGTTCCCGTGCAAGTATCTTTATTCTACGAATAGGCAGTTAACACTTTTAAGAAATTCATTTCGACCCTTAAGGAGTTTTTTATGATAGTATCGATGCATCATAGTATCAAAATCGTTTAAATTTCAAGAAAAGTACTAATTATATTTTCTTTACTATGGGGCTCTTAAGATTCATATTAAATGCCAATTTAAAAAAAACAGCTTATAAATTTCTTAATATCACGAATAATAATTTTTTTAAATATACTGATGCCTAAAATTGAAGCCATAGATATTTTAAATCAAAACAGTTCTAAATTGCTACCTGTAAACTGTTAGAATTTTAATTTATGTTTTGAATAACGAATAACAGTTTTTCAAGCTGTCTGAATGAAGATGTTAAATTCCGTTAGGTTAAAAAATGTGTTTATTTCCACAAATGGGAACGAGTAATTTAAACATGTTATGTAGGAATCAAATATGCTAAGCAAAAATAAATTTAAAAGAACTACTTTCTCTGAAAAAGAGAATATATATATATATATATATATATATATATATATATATATATGTGTGTGTGTTAAATTCAGTTTCCCAAGAATAATTTGGTAAAAATAAGAAAGTATTATAAATAATAAAAATTATAGTAGTTGGACATATATTAGCTTAAAGCAGTTAGTTTGTTTTCTGCGCATCAAATATGTCTATTAAGACATGCCATATTTTCTTTTAATTCTTGTTTAATGGTACTGAGTTTTTAGAAAAATTACCATGCAGAAAAAACCTTTGATTTATGTTTACTTTATAATTTATCACAAAATTTAAATTTTACATTTAAAATTACTGTTGAAATTCTAAAATTATTACAATTTAATATCGAATAGAATTCTTACCTTGTCATCACCGCGAAAAATATTTGTAAAACAGTTTCAATTTTCTATATATGAAATGATCTAAGATATTAAAGTTTATATTATTACATCTAAAAACTCTTCTCAATGACTTTCAAAACTTAGAATAAATCGTAAAATGAATGTTGTATCCTTATTTCTTAAAAATTTACTTACCGATTACATGTATCTTCCTGTTTTAATGTTTCAATTACAGTTTCTATTTATGAACAAATACACACTGTTTTTTACAACGTGTATTGTTTCGAGTATTTCTGAATACTTGAAAAGGGAAATGAATAAACAAATGTATAAGAACACATCGGAAAGTTTTGTATCATAATAGCAAGAGCCAATTAAAAAATAAGAAACCCTCTAAACGAATTTGCCATTGGCTACTATTTTCAACTACATCAAAACAAAATGGAAATTTTCTA
>JAOUZG010037268.1:107478-120861 GCA_026289955.1 Argiope argentata
TATTTAATAGACTAGTTTATCATGGATCTTATATTTAATAGACTAGTCTACTATGGATATAGTATTTAATAGACTAGTCTATTATGTACTCTATGATACTCAGTTGCTCCACTTGATATTATTCAACAAGGCTGACTAAATCTGATAGTTGGAGAATATTTTGATGAATCCTTATATCGTTTTACCTTGAGAGAAACCGTAATTTTGCTATCTATTTTCTACCTCTTGGTATTTAACTCAGAATTCCTAAATGCTGAGCTAAATCTTCCCATTTCCGAAAGCACCTCGAGATAAATCTTACCATTTCCGAAAGGACCCTGAGTTAAACCTTACCACTTCCGTGAAGCCATGCATTCTGTGAAATCTGTTTTGAATTTAAATTTCAGGTAAATGCAGTCTGTACTCTATACATTCGATAAGAGACCTTGAGATTGTATCGTTAGCAACTTTAATTATGTATGGAGATCTCAATGTCTAAATTACAAATTTAAATGCTATAGATATTAAAGTTTATTATTATAAATTTATTGTTATCTTATGGCTAATAAAATTTGATGATGGCTGAAACTTCTGTAAGATCGAGGTTATTAAAAGTATCTTAGAGGTGAAATGTTTAGCAGAAAATATTCAATAAAACACAGTAGTAAATAAAAAATAATAGGGGTAATTAAATATAGCATCAGAAGTAAGGAAAGAAAAGTCCCTTTCTTATTTCCTAAGTGGAATAAATTTATTTTATTACTGAAGTTAGCCAATATAAATAAGTCCTTTAGTTTTAAATGCATCTATAATTATTGGTAAAATAGTTGTTCATATACGTATTAAATAAAAAGTGTTTGCTATTGTAACATAGAGCAGTAATCAGCATAATCTCTGATGGTACAACATATTTAGACTTTTAGTTTCCATCCGTCCGTAACTAAAACTAAAATATGTTTTCGTCCTGGAATATAAAACTATGTTTACTAACAATCAAAATAGGTATTAGAAATATGAAATTAAAAGTAGATGCAAATGATAAAATCTCGAAAAATAGATTAGAAGCATGTAACTTCATTTTTAAAATAATGAATGCCTTCTTCAGTTCCAATTACTATTTTTAACGTCACTATGGTGAAAAAAATGCTTATTTTATATGTATTATAAATATAGTTTGTAAGAAAAATTGAAATCAACAGACAGTAGCTCAATCAATAAAATACAAGGCTTTCAATATTCATCACTTGAATATGAATAATGCGAGTTTAATTCTTGCGAAAATCAATAATTTGATAAATGATTTATATTGATTGTAATTATTTAATAAAAAAGTAACTTAACTATTTTTCCCTTTTTTTATATAAGTAAGAATCCACTTTAATTTTTAATATATTTTATTTATGATTCACTTATCTAACATGTTCAGTAAATTACTTCATTAAATATAATTTAGGATGTTTCCCTTTTCTTAGAATTCCATTTATTGTGTTTATTTTTATTTAATTGAAAATAATTTTAAAGTAAATCTATGAAATAAAAATAAGATCTAATTATTCTGATTAAAACCTAAGATCTGATACTCAGAAATAAGAATTTCTTTAAGAAGTAAGCTATTGAAGATGAAAGATTAAAATTAGATTGAAATTACAGTATTTTCTTTTTTTGATCTATGTAGCATGCTTTAATTTTTTCCAAAGAAATTTTAAATATATAAGGTTTTTAGTCAAAACAGATACCCTCTCTGTATTTCTATAAATAATAATTTTTTATATGGATGTCACTGTCTAATTTTAAATAATTAGACGATAATTTATATTTGTAAATTGTTTGAATTCATAATGTAAGGAACCGATATTCCTTCATTTTTAGGCATTAAATACATTATACTTAAATGTGAAAAAAATTGGAGGAAAATTATTATAATATAAAACTTTAGAGAAATTTATTCAAATAAAAATGATAATTTTTAAAACTTTAGTCATAGAAACAGTGGTAGTGGATTAGTTCAAATTATTAATGTCATCCAAAAATACCTATGTACAAATTTCCTTATCTCAAAATCATCTGCATTAAATTTACCAAAAAAATTAATTTACCATTAAATTTACAAAAAAAGAAGAAAAATTGAAAGAAAAATTACAGAAAAACGAAATCAATATCACAGAAAAGATTCAAGTGTTTCCTTTTTTGATGGTAAGAGTTTTTTTTTGTGCGTAATTTGTTCCTAAATTTCTGTTGAAGAAAGGCAAAATATTGGCTAATTTTTCCTGTTCAAAGCAGCTGCTATTGACGTACACATTTCTTTTGCACGTAAGGTCTTTATATTTCTTTGCTCGAGTTTAACGATTAACTTAAGTTCGCTTATAAGTCAAAATTTTGAAGTAACTCAAAATTCGGTTTTAAAAAATTGTAATAAAAAAGATATTAAAAAAATATATAGTAGAAGTTTAAAATTAATTTTCCCGCTTTTAATTTTTTTTAAAAAAATGCAATTTTTCATTTCCAGATATTTCTGTCCTTAAGAAAAAAGATAAATGTATGTTGGTATATTTCTGTTTATAATAATAAATGAATGTATGTCTATAGACCAAGCTATTCACTGAGAGACACAATATTTAAGATTTGCTATGTATATAGAAAGATGGAAATGTACATCAAAAGACGTTTAAGAAAAAAACTTTTTAATTAAATAAAAATAAGGTGAATTTGTCGAATTCGCTTTCATAATTTTCGAAATTATTCCTGCGCAAAAGTGAGCTCCACATAATTTCTTGATGTAAAAAGAAAAAAAAAGCATTTTCAATTATACTTATTGAATAGACTTGTAATTTTTTTTTCTGAATCTCCACTATTAATTTAAATTGTTATATAATTTTCCATAATATATAATGCTGGAGTCTTGCATTTTAAACCTTTTTCATTGTTTAAGAGAAGGGTTACGCGTGTGTAGCTAAGTCGTACTCTTGACCCTAGATGGCGCTACTTGTAAAACAAAAGAAGTATATATCTGGCGTAAAATCTGTTGATGTATCAGCGGGGCTTGTCCATGACAAGTGCCATAATTAACAACAACAACACAACAATAAGGAATTCATGACATCGTGATTTTCTACCGCTGTTGAAAGCGAAACTGTAAGAATTTTATGTTTGTCGTTCCAATAAATAAATAATTAATTAATGGAGTTATTTATTCTTCATTGAAACTACATAAAGAATAAATAACTTCTTTAAAGAAAAAACAACGCCTCATAATACCGTCCGTGAAAATTAGATGTCAGATGAATTGAATATTCATGTTTCTAAAAGTATCATATCACGGGGCCATGATGTTAGGGAACATTTGTAAGGCAATTAAAATATGTCAAATTTTAAGTCTAATATTTAGACAGAATCATAGAATTATGTTATATCTGAGACGTTTAACTGAATTTATATGGAGGTTATGGTGAACCTTTGTGAACCGATTGGTCAACAAAGGCTGCTATTGAAACAAAAGAAAAAATAGTTAGATTGTGTTATGATACTTAAATAAGACTGTAAAAACGTTATGGCATATTCCACTTAGGAACACATTCTTACGGTGACCAGATTTACTAAATTTCAGTGTAATTAGAATTTTTGAATATATTGTTCCAATGAATGTGCTCCTTTTTAAATTTTTGTAAGATGTAATCTTTGAAATAAATATAAAAACCATTAAAAATAAACATATTTGTATCGCGTAAAGTAAATTCAAAATTTTTATCTTCTTGTATACCGCAAAAAATTATTCACACTAACTTTTCATTTATCATAGTTTTCTATCTCTTATGGTTACCAGGGGCCTTTAAAATTTCTTTTTGCAATTTTCACGTTAGCAATTTGAATTTTCACAGGCATTAATAATAGCACTATATGAGACGACACACAAAATTTGAAAGCATTATATTAATTTGTGAGTTAGAGGGTTAATATATTATAATATTAGGGATAAATAACGTTAATGAAAAAATTTCCAGGCGCTCCAAATTTGTTCGAAAGTGTTCATTTAATAATTAATTTTTATTATTAATTTCTCTAATCCTTTTGAAACAAAAGTTAATAGTAATCTTGAAGTTTCAGTACAAAATATAAAAAAATTAACCAATATAACAACTTAAAACTCCTGTTGTTTTTTTAAAGTTTAAGTAGTTTTGAGTTGACATTGGTTAGTTTTGATATTTCGTACTCAAACTTCAAGATTAATCCCAACTTTTGTTTCAAAAGGATTAGAGAAAGTAATAATAAAAATCAATTATTAAATGAAGGCTTTCGGACAAATTTGGAGCGCCTGGAACATTTTTCATTAACGTTATTTATCTCTAATATTATATTATATTAGCCCCCTAACTCATAAATACATTAATATAATGCTTTTAAATTTTGTGTGTCGTATCATATAGTGCTATTCTTAATGCCCGTGAAAATTCCAATTGCTAAGGTGAAAATTGCAAAAAGGCATTTTAATGATTCGTGGTTGCCTTAAGAGATCTGTACGTCAATCAAATTTACTTAAATATGTTTGACTTTAATTTGCTTTCATATATAGATAATGTTTCAAAAGATAAAGGTTTGAAAAGAATTTTTTAGAATCATTATATCCATGAATATTTTAAAATTAACTCTTACATATTTGTAAAACTTATAAAAAAAATTAAGTAATCAATATTTCTGGTTTGAAGTATAGGACCAGAAGAGATCATCAGGATTTATACGCATTACTTTGAAGAAAGAAATGTGGAAGAGCAACCCACGTCATCAAAGATAAAAGAAGATCCAGTTTACGTATGAATTGTTCGTGAATGCAAGTTAATTTCTATTCCAACCAGCGGAAGATTAAAATTAATTGCTAATTATATACCAAAAGAATCTTTAAGTAATTAATTAATTTAGTATTCAATTTTTAATCAGTTTGATAAATTAAAAATATTATTTAATTAAATGTTTGGAAATATGTTTCCTTATACGTGAAATGTTACTTTCTTAAGTTCTTTCGTTTTTAAATCATGAGTAACCTGAAGTAAATTTCTTTGATTTACAAATATATTAAGCAGTAATTATTCTTAGAAGTTCCTGTGTGGGAGTATTTGCTTCACTAAACTTCCGTCAAACATTTGATAAGAGAATGTAGATTATATTTTTCACAAAATTTAATAAAATATTTGGTGAATCCGTACTTCAAAATTATTAATTAAAATTACAATTTTTTTGAAAAAAATTCAGAAGTAGCAACATTATTATTACCAACCAAAAACCCTAAAGATACATTTGAAAACTGTCTGTATGAATTCTTCTGTATTTTCGAATCTTAGGTACAAAATTATGAATATGCCATACCAAGATCTTTTTTTGCAATTCCTAAATGAATAATGAATTTTTCTCATGAGTAATTTTTAAATGAATTTAGTTTAAATTGTTGAAACCAAAAGTTGTTTTAAATTAAGAAAATATATTAATCTTCTAATTTATAATTAAAATATTCTCTTTCATCATTTGAAATCATACCCTTATGCGATGATTTTAACCAATAAATATGAACAATTTTTCATTAAAAATGCGTCTTTAATACTTATCTAATTATGTATTCGAAAACAAACTGGCGGTGTTCTTGAAAAGCAAACAAAAAATATTCTTTTTTCTTATATTATTTTCAAAGAAAAAATCTATTTGTAATGAATATAATACTTTTAAATTGCCATGCATATAACCAAGAGTTTATTTTATTGCATACTGTAGTTTCCTCATAGAGAAAGATAGATAATTTGATAAACACAAATATTAATTATTTATTCTAATCTTAACAGCTCCGGGAAAAATTAGTTTTCAAACAAGTTTAACTTCAATTGCACCTAGCCGATTTCAGAAACTCCCAAGATTTTTGTTTATATTGCTGTCAATGTATCAGACTCCAAATTTGGTGCCGATTTCTTCAAATTATTGTCAAAATCACGGACTTCAAATTCAATGCAGTCTACACATTTTGCCAAAAAATTGCATTTTTAAAAAACTTTGTCACATGGTCTATCTTTATAATATAGTGTTAATGAACTTAAAATGAAATATTAGTTAGATGGTATGATCGAATTGATCTACGATGCGAGTATTCGGGTGAAGTTGTTTATTTTAGGATTCAGATATATTTTAATGTAAGACATGTAAGGTTACCTTCGCCCAAGCATATATTTTACACTCTCCCTCCTAACAATCCCTTTATCATAAATGGGCCTACCGTACTGTAACGTCTGTCAAATACACGTCCTTCCTTTTATTAGATATTTTGAAATCCAACCATCTGTTTACATTAGTTTAGTTATATTAACTTCCCGTTTAAAAGAAACAATGGTTATTATTCGGATGAGCCTCAGGATTTGGGACGCCGTCAGATGACGAGGATGCCAAATGAACCGGCGCTTCTCTTCCATACTTTATGAAGTTTATGCCCGTGTATGAAGTTTATCCCCTTTCGGATTCAATGTGCAACAGGGCTGTTTAAACGACGGTTATACGGTGAGATCGAGACTCGAACCATAAAAACTCCTGCCCCTCAGGCTTTACGACTAGGCCAACGTAGTCGTAAGGTATTTGATAATGCTGTCATTATAGATAGATTTACCATAATTGATTGTTTTTAATTCTCATTTGCTCTTTGCAAAATTCACTTTAAAATATTTGATTTTGTAAATTAGCGTAAATTATTGCATTCTGTTTTAAATGATGCAGCACGGTTAGACAACGTGAAAGTTTCATCAAAAAATATGCCATTGAAAAAAAATATTTAGCGTTAGAAAACTATATTTAAACGTTAGAAAGAATTGTTTTTTAAGGGTATCCATTGGAATTGAGAATAAATTTAAAAAAATCAAAAATATCAGGTGGGTTCTGAGAATATTCATCATTACCTTTCAAAAATTAAAGTTATATGCGCTCTTTATTCCTTTGAGCAACCCGACATAGCTCCAAGCATCATTTTTTAAAATTTTATTTTCAAATTTGAAGAATGATACCAAAATTAAGGATAATATTTCATCAGATACAAAGTTAAACGCTAATCCGCCAAAAAGGATTTCCATCATGAGTTTGAGAATTTATGGATTTGTTAAAGGTAATATTTGATAGTGAAAAAGTTTATAGAAAAACCTTAAAAACTTGTAACATTAATTATGTTTAATTAACTTCTATCATTCTTTATTGAACTGCCTAATTTTTTTAAATATCCAAATGCATAGTAATGTGCGTGCATGCCAATATAGCATAACATAACTTAATAATGTGCGTGCAAGTTTTTTTTTCTTCAAAATTTTGGTAGGAGATCATTGTTGCATTTATAAAAATACATAAAACTGAAAATGGTTCAAGGTCATGGAGCATTACAGTGCCTATCAAGTAATTCTTCATAGGAAAGCCTGAACCTTTAATTATTTCTTGTCAATTCCACTCATTTATTATCAACTAATGTTAAACTAAATTATAGTTTATAAATTTTTCTAATTTTTTTAAATGTTAGTATATACATCATTTGTTATTCCAAGTATACTTTTGCCGTGTAGTTTCAATTTATTAATCAATTTTTTTCATGCGTGCACATATAAAAATGCTACATATATTTTTAAATATTTCCTTAATGAATGAGAGAGAGTATTCTATTGTATTCATAAGTATACCTAACTGCAATGAGCTTTAAACGATCAAATCCACTGTCAAAGATAAGATAAACAGACATCAGAAATGTGTAAGGGGCTGAATTAATTAATTAAACAGTTTTTTTACAATACATATACCGCTGAGAATGACCCCTCTCAACACTTTCTCAAAAATAGACGGGAATTAGGAAAGGCGGATATTCATATGACTACACAATTTTTGTCAAATTATATTATTATATCCTGGTTCAAAGTTTTCTATTATCAACAAAACAAGACCCATTAAACAGACAACATTGTGAACAATAGAAAATTTTCTGTTTAAAATACCACACATTCTTTTCGAAGATTTGAAAAAAAAATTCAGTAGTGCCAACTTTATAAATTAGTAGGTAAATGGAATTTTTATCGTGACGTTTGAACAAAAGTATTTAAAAAAATACTGTTTACTGCAAAGCAAAATGTGATGTCTGTTGTACTTCAAAAGTTGCTGATTCATACTGTTTATGTGCTTTTATCTACAGAAAAGTGAAAACTTTTTAGAGTTCTGTTTTAGAGCCAAAATTCGAAAAGTGTTCTTTTCTTTCATACATTTATTCCCAAGAGAACTTACCCCAGTTTTCCAAGTTTTCGTATATAAAAGGATACAATATTTGTCTAGGGTTCTATTGATCGAATAACAAAACTTTTATTTGAGATCCTACAGTTTTCTCTTAGTTTAATAAAAAATTGTTGTTACCAATGCCTCTTATAATAAGATTGTTTTCTTGTAAGATTTGAATTAAAACTGCTAACATTTACGTATTTGTAGCCTTGAGTTTTTAAAAAATATTATAAATATAAATCAAGATAAACGATTTAAAGATTATTAATTGTTTTAAAAATTTAGAAATCATAATAAGGAATCATCCTGTGAGTACAATCTGATTGTGAAGAATATCATAAAAATGAAGAATGAAATTGTTCGCTGGTGTCCTGGCATAGAGGAAGTGCATGTTTCTTGCGATCTGGGCGTACTGGGTTCGACTTCCAATCAGAGCATGGTTGTTGTTCTTTGCTCTATCTATGAATTGTGAGAAGGTGCCCCTCTGTAAAAATGGTTGTGTGAGTGAATATGATAATAATCTTCATATGAGCTATAAGTCAAAATTCTGCCCAAAATTCTAGTACTCATGGGTCTACACCCTCAGAAGCCACTGCACCCCCACCCACCTATTTTCTTTGTACTGAGGACATGATGTCATCATCATAATAGAATTGTTCTCTTTTTGAATGTAAAGGTGATAACAAAAAGTCGAGACTAGATCGTTTTAAAATATCGTAGTATATATAATAATCCTACGCGACTTGCATCTAGCAAAACATTTAGAAAAAAATTATGTTGTATTTAAAATTCAAAACAGTAAATCTCTTAAATATTTATAAAACAAAAACCATTATAAAATTTGCGAAATTTCAATAAAATATACGCAATGCAGTATTTTTAATAAAATTATTTCCTATATTTACATAATAATTGTTGATGCGTATAACATTATAGATGCGTATATCCCTCGATATTATTAAGGTTTGTAACATCACAAACTGAAAGATGCATCATGTATTGGTCGTTTTCAAAGCCTTTTCTAAATCAAGCTGTTTTTTATTTTCATATATCATCGAAAACTAAGATTCTAGACATCCCATCTGTTTATACCAGGACTTATTTTCCAAGGCTTATAAAATCTTTTTTTTTATTTTAAAATTTTTTTCAAAGCATTGAAAATGTAAATGTATGCACTTATAATATCCACTCTATAATTCCAAATTTTTTCCCAAGATGATTTTTACAAACTTCGCAATATGAATTGTCATTGTATTTAACAGTATTTTATTTGCCGTATATAAAGGTCATACCCTCTTAATCATTTAAACCGTAATTTACCACAATGTTTCTACTAAAAAGTATTCAGAGTTCTTTTCCTAAATAAAGCCAATAATTCATATTTCTGACAGGGTAATCATGAATTTTTTCCATTACTGATAAAAACATGACGCCTCTTTATGCCCCTGCGACTATAATCTTTATGATTATTTGTTCTGAAAACGACGGAAATCCATTCATGATCATATGAGATACGATTACGAGTTTATTGCAATGTTTTACTAATGTGAAGTTTTGACAGTTGTAATCTACAAACCATTTTTGTGCTGGTCATATAACCAGATTATTTTGTCTTGGAACAGTTTCAGCCAAGAAGTGCTAAAATCTAACAAACTAATATTTCCTGATATATAGCCATTTTTCGTATTCTTCTACGACTAAGTATTTCTTAAGTTCCCTTATCTAACAATGCTTTTTATTCATATGACATTTTACAAATTGATAAATGATGCTCAAAATTTAATCTTTTTTGCAAATATTTTAATTTTTTTATGTAATAAAGATGTTATATTGTTCTTCTACTGTATTAATAAATATATAATGATAATAAGAGCTGAAATATATGGCCTTCTTTTTATTCGCTGTTTTAGAAAATAAGTTAATTGGAAATAAATATATTAATATCTTCATAAAGAGCATACATATTTTGAAAAATAGCATAAACATGTATGCAAATAATTAAATAAAAAATGTTAATGCAGTAACATTAAAACCGATATTCCTCAAATGCTCAGACTGAAATATTGAAACAATAAATTAAGTTATCATCTTGCCCCACAGCGCACTGCCGTTGCAAGACGAAATTTTCAGAGACTGCTTAAAAATAAGTCATATTTTGTTTACCATCAAACTTTTCACCTATTATAACAATTTTGATATTATTAGCAACTCTTTCTGATCATCGAAAAGGCACTACTTTCTCCACATCTCTTGTTTATCATTACAGGATATACTTCCAGCTAATTATCAAAGCAGGTAGACCTTGTACATCATAAAAGGTGATATCATCCGTCGATACATACATATAATACGATGCCTTTGTTAGAACGTGTTTGAACATATATGTCAATTAGATTTCATTAAATGTGAAACCATCTGACTTTGTTATAAGTTGATTTTTTTTTTTCATTTTATGAAAGAAATATATTTGTTTTTCTTGGATAATTCAAAATTATCAAGCATGTAGAAAAAGGACATACACAAAAAAATAAGGAATAATATGAAGGTTGTATGTTATTGTACTGTATCGATATTGTATTTTTTCTAGAAAGGAGGCTTGAAGCTTAAAACCAGCCTGTAATTTTGCTTTCAACTGTGGCTTTTTTGAAAATGAAAAAAATAAAAATAAATAAAGTTGATTTTGTTTAATTTTCTTTTAATAGTTCATTAAAAATCATATGATCATTTATAAATATCATGTAGGATCACTCAGGCAAATAGGGATCATTTTATTCCCTAATTCTCCTATTCTTTTAACAATATATCCTGTATTACGTCTTGGGTGATTCCAGATATTCTTGTTTACAGTTTCACATAAATAGCAGCACTAGTGAATTTTTTTATTTCTTCAATTCCTACTATTAATTTACACTATCCCTATATATATGTATATATCTTGCTCAGTTTTCAATCGTTAATAAAATATTTTGATTCTTCCACTCATGTTCAAATACATTTTTTATTAAGTTGTAGTGGATTACACTCGATGTTAAAACAGTATCTTTTAATATTAATTCATTAATTGGTTAAATTTTATTAATTTAAAACTAACTTTCCCAAGAAAATTTTTTATTTGACATAGCAAAATGAGTAAGGTTTCAGTTTATTTTTCCTCTATTCTAATGAGGTTATACTTAATGTTTTCGACCGGTTATTTCAAATGATTCATTTTGTTTTCTTAGTGTTTGGTGTATTTAAGTTTGAACATTGTTAATTATCGATTTTTTTATTCCCTTTGGAGTACTTTTGAATTAAAATATATCAGAATAAAGGAAATAAAAATTTCTAATCTGTATTTCGTTGCCCCAACTGGCATAGAAAATTCACGAATTTGCGTTGCTCCAATCGGTGTTTTAAATCCACGCATGCGCAGAGTATTGACTTACTTTCACAAGATACGGACTTAATTTTTTTATTAATTATTTATATTAATTTTAATTATTCAAAAGAAAATTAACTAAAATAAAAAATATTTGTTGACCTAAGTAGGAATTAACTTAATTTTTTTATATTACTTGTTTTTAATAAACATTTGCTCAAGAATGTTGCAACTTCTTGCATTGAAGCTTTAGTGATCAACCCCATAGATGTTATTTGCTCTAAAATTATTAAAAATTTAATTATCAACATCCTATAGAACTCATTTTAATTGAAAACAGGAATTTCAAAAATATCATCGGGAATATTTTTCTTATATTCAATTAATGAAACTTTAGAATGTTGTCATCACAATAATACGTAGAGTAAAGCCTGACTTGCGTAACTATTAAGTAAAGAGTGTAATAAATTTTCTGATTTGCGTAATGCTTTGATAAATTCTCAAAAGAAGTCACCTTAAGAGAGAAAAATGAAATATTCTACACAGAAAATTTAAAAAAAGAACACAATTTTAGAATCGAGTTATATCACTATGGCTAACAGCTGAAAATACCGTACAAAATGAAACGGACGTTAAATTACATTTCACGGTAAAACTAAATTGAAAAACCAATAATAAAATTTCGCCCATGCTTTTCTCTTGTTTCTTCTTTTTATCTTAGATACAGCGAAAAGTATTTTAATGGAGAAAAACTTTTCCGATCATAAAAATATAAAAAAGAATGTAATTTGACACGAACAGTTTATTACTTGCAGTATTTTATCTATTGAAATAAAACGAAAGAGAAACACGACACTCTGACTTAATAAGTTTGCCCTTCAGCTGTAATTTAGTACAGACGAAAGTGGGCTTTAGAAAAATTCTTTAGCTACTTTAATTTCGAAATTAAGTATAGTTTTGAAATTAAACTACGACTAGTAAGTATAACATCATACTATATTATGAAGAAATTTAGTTTTTCTACTTTCATTCTTAATAATTACTTTTTAGATACCTCAAAGGATGGAAACTAAGCACATAAATGGAAATTTCAAAAATCTTCCTGGGGGAATCACAATGCACTCATGTCTATAAATTAAGGATAATTCAGAGTGAAGCGGAAATCAAAATCTAAAATATTTATATCACCCGTAAAATGACTACACAAATCTTCAAAAAGCATATACACGTTTCAGAAAGCCACCAAATGGTAGCAATAGTATGTCACAATGACAAGAGTGTAAGAGAGTGATGTCTATGGAATACAGGCAAAGAAGTGAAATTGTTCACTTGCTCGTTATAAGTTTTTCAGTGCAATAACCGCATAGTTATGGCACAAAGGATGCCTTTGGGGGATTTTCTTTACTTGGTAGAATTATCGGCCATGGAATGCGGGCGTATCCATCTGGAAATATCCGAGGAAGAATCACCTATGTTGTCCATATAATCCATGCTTTTGCAACAATTCCAAGATATGTTGATCAAAAGTTAAGAAGTATCTATATAGCAGAAGAATATAGCGTAATTCATTAGTTTTAGGAAATAATGAAAACTTTTTAAATTAAAGCGGCATGCTGTCATTCAACATTTCCTTTGATTATCTATATTTATTTAACAAAAAATTTTGAATTGGATTTTATAACATTTGTGATGATAAATAGCAAGCTTTGTAAAACATGAGCTCAGAATTTTAATAGGGTTGTAAATTGAACTATTAAAATGTAGTAAACAGATAGTTAGTGTTG
>JAOUZG010037268.1:128514-140517 GCA_026289955.1 Argiope argentata
AATGACTTTTAGGAATTGTTACGTTTAAATGAGAAACCTCAGTATTCAGTTTTTTTCACTCTAATAAAAGCATTATAAAATTTTATTCAGAAAGACGTTTTTCTTTTCTGTATTAAATTTTAAATCCATTTTTGGGACATTCTGAGCTTAAAATGGAATAAAATAGTGTTCATGAATTTTCTCAAATAAATAAATAGGATTTTTCTATGCATGAGTTTAGAAACGCAATCAACCTCGCTGTTTGCGCTAGAAATTTCCCTCGTGGTGCATTACTTATTCAACTATTAAAATTTTCAAGCGATAAGCTCTTCATTTATTCCTTGTTTACCGAAAACGTGAAGGAGAAATAAATGAAACTTGAAATTACTTGCACCAACATTTCAATCAAAGAAACTTGAATTACTTTTCACTAACAGCATTTAGGACACGAAAAAGTAATCTCATTTTGTATTCGGAAATATCTAAAGGTTTGAGGAGACCAAAAGTAATTATTGAGAAGAACGTTTGTTACCAGCAGTTTAGCGGGAAAATTCTATTTATAGCAAACAATTTGCGTTCCATTTTTGAATTTAAAAACATCAGCAAATGATAATTATTTTTTCCTATGAATGTTTCTTTTATTATTCATTAATATTAAAAGTGGTTGAAGTCTAAAGGAATTTTAATGAGGCAGTTCATAGGAATTTCTCAATAATTTTAGAAATAATTCAAATTATTATTTTTAATATTATTAGTATTAGTATTTGTATTATGTTACTTTGGAAGTCTAGAATTTTGGTAAAAGGAATTGCTTGTGTTATTTCAACTAACCTTTTTATGTATAGCAAATATACTTGTATTGTAATATCCATGTTTGAACAAGAAAAATATTTTAACTATCAAATTTCGGTGGACATCAAAGTAGTCTTTATTGAATATATATTGGTTGTATCCATTATATATTTGAATCATTCTAAAATAGGTTAGGCTCCATAACATCATGGTTTTGCGTAACTGTTATAAAAATTGTCTACTGATTGTCAAGATAATTTAAATTGCGGTTTTAACAGTATCCTTGTTGTTTAAAATATTTAATAGATTTTAAACAGTATTTTTATACATTCACTTACAAAAAGGGAAGGAAATGACGTTATCAAGGGTTTGGCGGAATAATGAAAACAATTTGAATTTTGGCCCCAAAATGATATTTACTATGCTCAAACTATTTCCAAAAAAAGGCAAAAACTGAGGAAGAATTCATTGTACAGTTAACTTAATATCATTAAAAAGGAGATATTTTAAATTTTAAACTATGAAGAAATTAATTTCTTCATAGAAATACTTTCAGAGATTATGTTAAAAACGTTAGACTTTCAAACTAATATTTAATTAAAATTTGTGAAAAAAAAACCATCCTAATTTTAAACGTATATTTGTAAAAATTGCTATAGTTCTTAAACAATGGTTTATAGTGTAATTAGAAAATACACATACACCCTACTATATCGTTTTTAAAGATGAAGTTAAACTTAGTTTTATTGTTTTGTCTAGAGCAAGACATTAAAATTTAACATAAGAAATTAAATTCAAATTATAAACAATGGCGAAACAACATATATAGAGAAAATTATTTAAGCATATTTAATTATATACAATATCAGTAAAAAATCTTTATAATTCATTTTATCTGCACAAAAATGCGAAATGATTTAAAACAATATGTATAGTAAAATTATTATAATTATTTTTATGAGGAAAGATAGCCTTAAAAATTAAAGCATGAATTAGATTTTATTAACATTCAATTATTCATTTCAAAAAATAAAAAAGAGCTTTTTTATGGGGAATCATAAAGTGATAGATAATTTTAAAATTTAATGAATTTGAAAAAAAAATATTAAATAAAAATTTTCCTGAATAGTTCTCATTAAACTAAGCTCAAGAATATTAAATTGTTATCATCCATCTATTTTCAATATATTAGTTTCATGTTATTAAAAAAACTATACTCCCAAAATCACTTCCCATATTGATAAAACTATAACCGCTTATTATCAGCGAATAGTTTGTATTTACTATTAAAATAATTATTTCCTTTGCTTGTGAAAGAAAAAGCGTTATTTAAATGTTTTGTAAAATATTGAACCTTTATTTCAGCACAACTTATAAGCAAAGTGAATTTTCCTTTCACGACAATTATTTATTATTTATATTTTTATGTAGATAAATAATAAAGATGTTATATAGATAAATATAGATATATAGATTAATATATATATAGATTATATAGACGTTATATAGATTATTTAATACAGATAAATTTTAAAGACACGTTATTCGAAACAATATACATTAACGGATATTATATTAAATATTAAGTCCTATCTTATTTAATCCTAGATGATTAAATAAAATCATGGGGTTAAGGATTAACTAATTATTTTAGATATTTATAAGCCCATGAAAGAAAACATTGTTATATACTGTTACGAAATATTCTCACAATAACGATGCGAAAAGTTTATTGTCTAGGAAAACGTGTATTAAATATGAATAACATAAGCTACAGATTAACCCTCCAAGCGTCAACCCCGTCAATAGACGGAATCTCTTCTCCCTTCAAAACGTTAAACCCGTGAATAGACGGAAATTAAAATCCCCTTAAAACTGTCACTGACCGTACTTTTACGGGTCCACTTTTTCGCTTCCCCCAAACTCAAGCTGCGAGATAATGAGAAAGAAATGTGAGATAAGGAGAAGCCAATCGTTATCAGTGGACGATAGGAATGCTGTCTTCCTTGTCGCGTTCTTTTAAGCAGTTTAAAATTTCGTTTACATTCTCAACATTACTTTTGAGATTTTGAGAATAAATGCGAATCCACATTAAGTTTTAAATAAAAGGAATAAAACTGAACGTATGAAAATATATTCCCGGAATGAACATATACGAGTATTGTAATTAATAAATTCATCCATAAGATTTTAAAACTTTTTAGGGTGAAATAACTGTCAATCTAAAAAAATAAATATAAAATAAAAATGTGACATTTTTCTCTTTTAACGTACTTTCATTTAAGGATTTTCGAATTAAGATTGCTTATGCAACTTATTTTTTAAAAAAAAATAAGACACTGAAATTATATGCTGAATTTTATTTAATGAGCGAGACTTTTCATCTTTGAAGGATTTTTTTTTCATTGATAAGTGTAATTAAAAATGGGGAGATATTTTATTTATATAAAATCCATAAATTAAAGTGAGTTTTTTTAGAATGATAAGTTTTACATTCATTATATTAAATCATATATTTTTATAACGTAATAATTTATATATAAAAATTGATAATTTATTTAATTTGCAATTTTTTTTTGTTTATGGAATTTCACTTTCCTTGACGAATACAAACAGAAATTTAAGCATTGTAGAGATATTGTTTTTATATTTTTCTCTAGTTTTTAATAATATTTTCAAAAAATAAGCACAGTTTTTATAGGTTATATTTTTTTAATCGAAATATTAATCTTATTTCACTGTACAGTCTCATGTATACAACACGCACTTTTGTGAATGTTAAACACAATGTTAAGTGACATTTTTATATACGTTTAATATTGAGTAATTTAATACGCAAATTTTAATGCTCATGAAAGTAAATGAATGAATGAGTTAAAAGTTATAATATTTTTAGGTTAATTTAATTAAAGTTAAATAATTATACTTTGTGTTTTAAATTCTAATTTTTTTAACTCCTTGGTCTATTTTATTTCATATCTTAGCATTAAAAAAATTAATGCATGCAACTGGCATTTAGATTACCTTCTTCTCTTGTTTGCAAAATTTGAGTTCACTAGAGGTGATTTTAGTTTATTTATCCAGTTTGTCCACAGGAGTAAGAAAATTTCAGAAATACCCACATTTCAAGTAATTTGGAATTCTTTATTCTTAATAAACTTTAGCCTCACGTTTTCATTTTTTAAAAACAGAACTTGTTTGAACAAGGGTGTCAGACACGCAGGTCTCTTACCACCATTTCTACTAAAATAGCGAACATCTTTACTGATAGTGAAGATGAATATTCGTTTTAGCGATCTCCAGATCAAAATCTTTGACCTAGGGCGAACATATTTTTTCTGTATATAATTTGGGCCTGGAAATAAACACCTCGGGATAAAATTATCAATAATTTTAATCAGAATTTTTATTACTTAAAATTACATAAAATTTTAACATTTATTCGCAATAAAAGTTGAAATTATCACAACATTATTTATACAGTGTATAATTTTATTTATACATTTGAATATATCACCAAGAAAATTCATTCTTTGAGAAAATTAAGATCTTGAATTTTTTGTATCTTATTTAGTGACATGCTAATTATAGAACTTTCGCTTCAGCTACATGGTTTATTTGTAATTCAATAAAAAAAATTTGGAAAATGATATGGCAAAAAAATTCGTATCATTGATAAAGAAAATTTTGAATTCACATTTAATGTACCAAATATATTTCTACTGTGTTATTTTCGAATGAAATGTAAAATTTTAACATTTTATTATTGCTTGAAAAAGAGTTTTTTTAGTCATGATGGATTTAAATAATTTTAAATTGAGATTGACATAGGAAAAAGTAATTTATTTATTAGATAAATTAGATCTCATTTATTAATTAAGTTTGTAATTTAATAATTAAAAAGAATTCAAGATACATCCTTTTAATTGAGATAAATTCGTAATCGTAAGAATTTATGCATTTCATTCGTAAGAATTTATGTATTTTTTAAAAAAAATTCTTATGAATTTATGCCAATTTGTATAATTTTATTCAAAGATTGATTAATTTAGTGATGAGCGTAATACACATGCCTTTAGAAATAATATTTTGAAAGCGCATTTTAGAATACTAAAGTACATTGGAAAAACTCTGAAAGAATCTCTTTTTTTTTCAAGAATTAAATCACTTGCACGTAATTTCGAAATATAATTTCACGTTACGAGGGGATTAAAAATTTTGAGAAACTTATTACAGTAAAAAAAAATATTAGGCGAACACTTTCAATTCATAAAAATTAGATTCGTATCGTATTAAGTACAACACAATTTATTTCTAATTTAAGTTATATGTAGTGTTTCATGAAATAATCAGAAATCCTCTAAAACACAACCATATTTTCTGTGTTTTCAATCTGTGTTATTTTGATCGACTGAAAGAAAAATGCTGTTCGAAATCGAAAGACTGCGATAAGCAACAGCTGTCACTCACAACATGACATCGGCTAATCTGCCTCGGCCTGCTGTGCGGTAATAGCCGCAAAAGGGGAAAGCAATCCTTTTGTCCAAACCCTGACACTTTTAAGAACAAACCTGTTATTCAGACGCGCCGCTTTCGGTAAGTATTGCATTCTGAATATCGCCACCTGGAGGGTTAACAGCTAATTAAATCTATTTATATACACAAATGTCAGTTAACAGAGAAGTAATGAAACTCACCTCAAAAAAAGAAAAGCCGCTTTCTCTAGCTAAGCCAACCAAAGAAGCTCGTTCTCCGAACTCATTTGATTCCCTTTTTTAATCTGCGCCTTTAAATATTTAAATAAAATATCAAATATTTACACAAAAATTCATGAATATTTACAGTATTTACATCTAATTTTCAAAATATATAGTTCAATGGGCAGTATGTTGTCATGAAAATCATTTATGTGAAAGGTAAATGATTTTCCAGCTATGTTAGTAACAGAAATAGGAATTATCTACTTCTAATTAAATTTAAAACTTTTGCTGCTTAAAATGTAATTGAGCTGAATGATTAAATTTTCAATATATTTGAATAATATTTTCTTTAAAATTATCTTTTCTGAATAAAATCAAATTAAGACAGACTAAAAATGAAGCCTCATACCAAAAGGAAATGTTCTGAATAAACATATATAAAGCTAAGGTCTATTCAAATTTCAAACCATTGGGAGTCGCATACCATCGAAGAGAAAAATGAGTCACATAGTTTTGAATAAAACTGGGTGACTATTTTTCTGGCTGACAGTGACTCTAGATTAATGGATGATTTTCTGATGGAAATGTGAATAAAAATCTAACGATATAGTGCTATAAATCATGCCTTAATAAACCCTTCAACTCTCTTTTGATATTTTGGAATATTTTGTTTTCAAAATGAACAATTTTTAAAATGCGAAATTCTCTCTTATTCTCTTTATTTCTCCTTTTAAAAATAATATATTTTAATTAGAAGTTTAAATTTTCAGTATTATTATTTCAAATACTGTATTATATTCACTTTTATCAACCTTAAATCTACTAAACCACATGTTCAAAATTAATGAATTTGAATCTGAATGAAATTTTTTTACAAATTGATTTTTTTAAAAATATTTTAGAATTTTAAGTAAAAATGGCTTTATGAATCTTTTTACAATTGAAAAAATTTTATAAAGTAGAAACTATAATAAAAGGATTAAAAAACGTTTAAAGTATAAAACAATGTCTTTTGAAATGTTAATTATCACAAAGGGGAAATTTAAAGCTCAATTTATCGAAACATAAATTTTATTTCTTTATAAGGATAAAATTAATATTCACTAAACAAACTAAAATATTTCAAATAAAACAACAATCTCTCCCACCAGTACGAATAAGAAGTATTATGTTGTTTATATCTAAATTTGACTATTGCATTTTAAGCCACTTTAGCGTCAAACTGGCGCTGAAATTTGAAGTTATTTAATCTCTTACAAGTCATATAAATTATATATTCCATGTATTAAATAATTAACAATGTTTACTGTTGATTTATGGTTTATGAATATTTATAAATAGAAATAAAGATTTTTAACAGCAAATTTACCTATGAATTCCCATTTCACTTAATACATTTTTAGTTTTAGAATGCTTAAACGCTCCATAAATCATGAAATAAATTTTCCTTTCCTTTTTATTTTTTCAGTATAAAGGAATAAATGAATTACAATTTCTTAAATAGAGAGAAATATGTCGAAACGTTTTTATATTAATTAAAATTCATTAAAAACATTGATAATCAAATTAGTAAACTTCCAAATTTTCTTACAAAAGATGGTTAGTAATTAATTTCCAATAATGATATTTATTTATTAATACCCTTATGAAAAATAATTTAAATTATTACAAGTCATAATTTTAATAATTAGTTTTAGGTAAGGTTTTGAAGGCTGTTTAACCATTTTTTACTGAATTATTCTGGAATCAGTTTTGCGCTTTTTATTAGTTTAATTGTAGAATAATTCCAAGAAATCAAAGAACAAATTAATTAATTGATATATCTACATTTAATTAATAATTAAATATTTTTAATTTCTAATTGTAATTTATATTAATTGAATGCTATCTAAGTGACATTCTCCATGTTCTTTTGAATATCGTCAGAAATAAAATAGTTATATTACAAAAATATAAACCAGATGTAAATGGTGCTTTCAAGTACCGTCTATAAATAAAGGCTTTTAAAATTCATTACTGTTTTAATAAATAAATAAATAAATAAATGAATTAATTAATGAATTAATATAAAATAAAGTTTAAGATTACAAATTTCAAGTTATCATGCGAGAAAATTACTATTTTAAGACCTTATTTGTTTAAATAAATGGAAGTCTTAATGCAGTTTTTTTTTTAAAAAAAAATATCGACGCTTTCGTAATCTGATAGCCTAGTGATTGTTTCAAACCGGTTTAAACTGGTTAATGACTTAAACCAATTAAAACAATTCATAAGAAATCAGAGAAGGAATAATTTGGAAATCAAATTGTAACATTAGGTGCCGTTAAATCGCCAAATGCAATAACATTTTGAATATTTTATTTTTTAATGTATAATTATATTTTTAATAACCATAAAAGCAAAATATTGATGCCTAAAAAGCGATAAATCGCCAGTCTGTCGCTCACGTTTTTCAGGCTTCAAAAACAATTTTAAAATTCAATGTGTTTGATGCATTGATAATGTAAATACCAAATAGATAAATAGCGCAATAGACGAGTAATGAGTTTCCCAGATTGATTCAATATTATTTTCGAATTGGTTCTAAAAATTTGCTCTTGTTTTCTTACCACCTTATACCCCTAAGAAATCGAGAATGCCATTTTGATCACAGAAAAAAATAAAGAGCAAAACATACGACTTACCTCAATTCCTGACATGATATCAGGATTATTTCAAAACTTGCTGATCCATACAGTTAATGTGTTATTTTTTTTTCTTGAGTAAAGTGAAAACTTTAAGTGTTCGCACTTAGACTCGACACTCGGAAAGTGTATTAACTTTTTTCCTTCGTGTTTTCCCTTTTTGAGTACTCCATTACTGGAAGTCTTGCTGAATAAAATGACAAAGATTTTTTTTTCTCAAAAGGATGGGTAACATTTATTGTTCAAATACTGAAGTCGTTTTTGAAATATCGTTGATTACTGAAACATCAATCTTCAGAATCTTAAAATCATGTATGCTCGTGTGTAAATTTTTAGGCTTAATAAACCAGCTAAAAATGTTATTAAAAATAATTTTTTATCATCTTACCACTAATATAATAATATGTTGCTTAATAATGCTAACGTTGACATACAATCGATTACGATGTGAACTAAACAGTCACAAAAAATCTCCTATGTTATCTATCTCAAAAAAAAAAGTTTATATTCTGTATTATCTGATTACTAATTTTACTCACTATATTACAATCCCAGACTCTACTCAAGCAAATATTCTTAGCAAAAGAAAGAAGCTAACAACAGTTTTTCTCCAAAATCGATATCTTTTATTTATGGAAAAATTGCGAGATTTTTGCCATTCCCGCTAAATTAAAAAATATATAATAATGTTGCCTTTCACTTAAAATTTTGAATTGTAAACAAGAATATAGCATTAATCTTCATATTTTTTAGAAAATTGACTGTTTAAAGTCATAAAGTTTAATTTAAAAAATGCGAATATCACACATTTTTAATTAAAATAAATAAAAGGCATTTTTTTTTACTTTAATACATGAGTAATAATTATGAATGAAACCAATTATCGTTAAACATATGTTAATTCAAATATTTTTTAAGTGAAAAAAATTTTTGATAAAAAAATTGATTCTATACAGAACGCATTGTTTATTAAAAATTTGTCCCTGTGATAAAGAGATAAATGAAAAAAAGAGTAAGCTTAAAATGATAGTTTTAATTACTGCAATTGTTTTACCATATTAGCACTAGTTAGTTATTGTTGAAAACTGAAATGAGTAAAAGAATTCCTTTCCAATCGCGCAGTTGCCTAGTGGCATGTTACTGCTTTCATATAGATATATAATAATATTTGCACTGTACTGTTCTGTTTTATGTTTTGCACCTCTTCATTGAATCGATAGCCTTAAAAGCATCGGATAGATGCTATAATACCATTAAGGATGGGAAGATTTATTTAGCTATATTTCATTTGCTTAGGAGGTTTAGACTTAAAAGATAATAAAGTTATCTAAGTAAATACCGAAGTTAAAGAATTACTTGCAATTAATTTTAAAAAAAGTGCTAAACAAAAAAAAACCTGTATTTTTTTTATCGCAAAACACAATGAAAGAGTAACGTTTTAGTATATAATTGACTCGTAATTATTTTCTTTATAAATTTTACAGAAAGAATAAGGAGGATACATGTAAAAATATTAAGTCAAACTGTAAAATTTTACAAGCAAAATTGTAGAATCCAACATTAATAAAATACAATCTCAGTTGCTCATTATATAAATAACACGTTGTGTTTCAAGCAATACGCATTCTTTAAAGATAGATAAATTTTAAATTGCACTCCTGTCTTTGTATTTTTAGTAATATATCCATGTAAGTTATTAGTCATAATAGGACGTTGAAAGAAAGATGTGATTTTGAAATGCAGATGAAATAAATTCTTTTTTATAATAATAGTAAAAATTTGTGTGTTTGATTCTTGTAGAAAAAATAATTATAAATGTTTTAAAACTAATATTGAAAAAAATATTTTTGTAAATTGATTATTATTGATTTGTTATTTTTAAATTAGGCTTTGAAATTTCAATTTCAAATCAAAGGAAGCATTTGATTGCACACCTAGACAAAAAAATGATGCTCAGTTTAATAAAAACTCAAAACTAACATACATAAATTCAAATAAGAATCGAAAGCACAGAAAATATTTAATAAGTATCGAAGAAAACATTTTAAGTATAAGTCTTCATAAACAATAATCCTTTGAAATTCTTCCGAAGAACTGGTAAGCTTCAAAAATATAATGGTCCCAAATTTAAACCAACATAAATTTGAAGTTCCTTCATATGCTTTGATTTTTTTTATTTATATCATAGTATTAATTTTTTTGTTTGTTGTAATATGTTTTAATTTTTTAGACTGAAAATAATTCAAACATTTGATTTACATCACCATTAAAAGAATTTCGGTACATAATAAAGTTTTCCAAATGAAGCATTATTTGTATAACACTTTGTTCTTGAAAATAAAAATAAAAATATGCATTTAACTTTTTTCGAAGTGAAAACAAAATTGAATAAAAATAAATTTCTGTGAAGAATTGAGATGAAAAGAACATCTCTATAGAAAAATGAAAGGAGTTGAAAAAAGTAGAAAACGTAACCCGAGTAAAAAAAATGGTAATATTTTTACAGATTATTTTTATTTATAGCAGATATCTTAGTAATAATTATAAAGACATTACAAATGATTCATCAAATATTAATTAAACGTGGTAATAAAATAAAAAATAAAACAATAACATTATTAATGATTAATTATAATATGATATTTATTTTCACTTTGAATCCGAGATTTATGTTTATTTTCCAAAGTATAGTTTAATTACTTTTTTTTGTAAATATATAGTGTAGAATAAATAGTTTACTTACCGGTATTTCAAACAACTCTTTTAATTTCATGCGGAACCTCTAAATAATATGGTATTTTACAATGATTATTTTTTTTAAATTTTACTCATCGTAAATAAGTATTCCATTCATGAAAGTTTTATATGTTACATTTTATTACATATTACATGTTTCAGATTAAAAATCAAAATAAAATAAATGAGGAGAAATATTGTTTAAACTAATTAAAATTTTATTGAAATGAAATTTAGATGAAGCGACATTTTTGCCATACCATCAGGGGAATAATACATTTAAAATATTGTTTAGAGAATTGTATTATAACAAGGTAGTAAAAAGGTTTTTTCAGCTCACTTTAAATAGTTTAAAAAAATAAATTTCATCTTCAAAGCTGTCCTCTCATTGACACTTTTTCGCATCTTTTATTAGTTATATATTTATTAATCATACACAAACTTAGTGCAGAAAATTATAACTATCTGTAATTTAGAGACTTCATAGATGAGCTCTCTTAAATAATGCCTTTATATCAGTATTTACATAGAGAAAGAATATTTTGAGTCGTAATCCCCATTGAAAATTAGAAATTATGAATACATTTTGGTTAATTCATATTTAACTCCTCTTATGAATGGTTGTTCGTCCCCAGTTGGTATCTGAGATATGGTAGAGAGAAACTTCTGAAGTGTGGTGAATTTTCTTTTTCTTGGCTGGTATGGAAACAGTATTTACTCCTTTTAAGATCTCATTAAGATTGGATACTCCCTATGAGATGTCATTACGAGCTTCCTACAGGAGTGGCTGCGACTTGGCTGGCGATAGCTCCGAATGCTTTAGTCAGGAACCCTTGTATCTTTCTACGCGTTGTTGGTATTCTCGCCATTCAGTATATCCAAACGTTAGGCGGAGAAGCAGATATTGGTTTAGCGCATGCTTTTCGATAGCAATATTTTCCCTTTTTTTTATTTACTTCATATAAATCTAAATAATTAGATAAAATATTAATTATTTCAATATTTAGGACATTTTATTTCATAAAATATTTGTAAATTCTGTATATATATATATATATATATATATATATATATATATATATATATGTATGTATGTATGTATGTATGTATGT
>JAOUZG010037268.1:143824-206854 GCA_026289955.1 Argiope argentata
CGGAAGCCCACTGATATTCAAAATAACGATAGCATTCAGATTTGGTTTAAGTTTTTTTCTTCAAACATGCTGAATAGTTTTTACTTGAACGAAATATATATAGAGATAAATATAATACAAATAATAAATATAATATAAATTTCAATTATCAAAAGATGCAAATCATCATGAGTTGCCACGATAATTGATCTCGCGCCCTGAGTGGGAACCGGAATGGTGTGGGGTTTATTGCCTTCTCATGATGATGGATACGTACATCCAGCTAGAAGTTCTGTACCATGGCAGGTATTCAAACTTATTTTCCATGAATAATTTATTTATTCAGATTTTATCCATGTGGGTCATGGCAGATTGGAGTAATCTGTATCTGGTTATCAGGAAGTATAATTAATGTTAATAATTTTTTAAAGTAGTAACAAGGTTTTATATATTAAAGAAAATTTGATATGAATGAGTTAATACTAATACTAAATTGCTTGATAAAGAAATGTTTAAACAAGAAACACCCTAATAAGATTTTCGGCCAACTAACAGAAAGAGCAATTATTTATTATTCGTAGAAAATGTTGTAAGCAGAACCGATGTTTTTTATAAAAAAAGGTGCATGAATTAGTAAAACTGACATTTATAGCAATTTTGGTATGGTGTGGATATTTAAAGAAAAACTTGTGGATACAATTGCTATGAACTGAAAAATTGCCGTTCTTAACACCATCAGGGAAATTCATTAATGCAAAAATCGCAACATAATTAGGAAATAGCCCGTAATAGTGAACGCCTCTGATGATGTTGGTACTTAATATGTCCGCCTACTAGATGTTGGTAGGAGCAAAAATGAGATAATGCAATTCACACAAATTCTTACTGCACAAGAACTTTTGTTAAATTTGTATTATCAACACTATAGTAGGACTTAAATTACACTAAATATTCACAATTTGCATTACATTTTTCCTTAGTACACAGAATTTTCAGTTTTTATAATTTGGAATAATGTACCAAGATATTCCCTCACACATTTAAAAGGGCAATCTTTTTCGGAAATGTTAGGTGGTTTTTGATGTTTTACTTAAAATTTGAATTTTTTTTTAGTATTTTCAAAATTTTAATAAATTTATCTTTGTTAAAGTATATATATCAAATTTTTGCCCAATTTCTTTTTTTACTAGTTTAATATCGATATTGGATTCATTTAAAATTAATTTTAATAAATCTTTCATTCGCAAAGGAAAACTAATATTATGGAAAAAGTTGCTTAGTTTATTCGTCAATGATCTAATGATATTTAAAAATCAATGCAATGTAAGTCTCCACGTTTAGTTTTTTTTAGCATAATTTTATTTAAATAGATTCGCTTCGTATTCGGAAAGATGAAATCCCCCCCCCAATTTTTCCTACATTATCTGATATTAGAGCGTTATTTAGTGTATACTTTGAAACATATGCTCAATGTAGATGGACAATCACTATTTTAACATTTGAGAATTCAATTTTAATCATATACTTTAAATAAGTTTTATTTCATAGAAGTATCTTCATCTTTATTTTATAATAAAGATGGCTACCTTGTATAGGGTAAACTTTAATTAAGACATATATATTTAATTGGAAATTTCTTGTGTATGTGTAGGTTGGAGCTAAACATTGCAGAAGTTTCAGGTAGAGTTACAGAGTTTGGTACATTCATACCTTTAAATAATGTATCTAAGCATCTGAAATCTTTTACTTCTTGAAATACTGATTAGAATTCTTAATAAAAATTGAGTATTAATTGAATCAATTTTAAGGCAGTAAACAGTTTAAACCGATCGCGTAATATGATAGTTAGAAAAAACGGATTCTGACCAAGCAACTTTACAAACGAAAAAAAATGTATTCACTGAATAAATAATAAATAAAAAATTGGAAAACGCCTGAAATAATTAGAAAAAATGGGTCTACCCCAGCTTTGTCAGTTAATTAAATAAAATTAATGAGCTAATTAATTCACTTTTTGCCAGATTTCAGATTTTCACTGCAACAATCGCATATTTCATTACACATATGTACATATTTGAAAATGTTCCTCTTTTTTTAAATATGTATTAAACGTATATAATTTTTTAAAAAAGAGTTTAAATGATAAATAACCTCAAATAAATATACAAATACTAATGTTTTTTCGTAATTTTTATACCTCATTTGTCGCAATTCCCTAATATTTTGGTGCTGTTTTTACTTATCTTTTTTATGTTATTTTTTAAGGGAAAATAATTTTTATGCCTGCAGACCTGTTTCACTACAAGTCAGGAAGAATAGTCGCAAATCCCTTTATAAGGTTAAGTAAGAAGATTTTATTGAATAACACACAAGATAAAAGTTTCCCCTTTGAACGTTTTATGCTTTTACTTAAAATAATTTCTACTTTCGAAGGTTTCCATTTCATTAAAAATCGGTAAAAATTATTTTTAATGCTTATTTAATTTATGTTTCTTATGGAAGAACGCAATGTTAGAGTTTGGCCAGTCTATCACTACGCCGCCATTACGTTTCACGTCTCTAGCCGTGTTGGTTTTAATGCTTTGGTTGTCGCCATATCAATCAGTATTCTCACCGATTGCGAAGAGAGCTCTGTGATTCGGTTTTTAAACGCCAAAAAAGTTCGACCAGCTGATATTCACTGGCAGCTTTTTGAAGTTTACGTTGAGAGTGTGATGAATGATGGGAATGTGTGAAAATGGTGTAGGTTTTTTTAATGAAGGACAAATTTTCATGATGAAGAACGATCTGTACGGGCTAAGTGTGATGTATGAAGAACTGAAACAAAAAGTTATATGAAATACCCGAAATAAGTTAGCATGCTTCAAGTCAACAATAGTCAAATAGACAGACAATACTACAATAGATAAATAGCCAAGCAAAACAAAATTAGACAAATAGAGAAACTTAGTCCCAGTGCCTTGAATTTAAAATTATAAACTTCTAGATTTTTGGATCCAAAATATGTAACATAGATAATAAATTGAAGAGTTTGCAAGCGCACACTTGTTGCTGTCTAGGCACTGAAATCCTCTGCAATTCAAGAAAGTGTTGCTCATCTGTCTTATTTATGGAACTTATTTCAAGGTCTTTTATTTGACGCATCGGTATCAAAGAATTAATGAGTAACCAAATATTCGATTTCCTTTGTACTTTTGAAATTCTAGTAATTCTAATTTTATCGCGATCTCGAAGTATGTTGACTTTAACAACTGACTTAAATTAAAGTCACTTGAATAATGTTCATTTACATTGTTGCAGAAAAGTCTAATTTTATAGCTTGTCGAGACACCTATTGACTTATATGGGTGCTACCAAATCACCTCATGTTAAACTATAAGGTTGAATAGATCATCTATTTGTATATTACAATTTTGCAGTTTTTCTGGCTCTTCAACGTACCGTAGATGTTATGTATACAAGTGAATTTACTTCTATTTATAAAACTTTTTATCCAAACAGTCAAACTTGATTCATAAATAGATTTAACTCTATAACAAACGCATACGAAACAAAAATTAATCAGTTTACACAATCTACAGTGGAGTTGAATACGATTAGTGCATTGGATTTAAATCTGGAAAAGTACATAATGTTGGATCAGAAATTAAATTTATTAATTGTCCTTTTCTTGAAAGTCTTAAATACCCTTTTGCCAATTAGTATTTAATCTGATAACATGATTTATGAATCTTAAAAGATTTAAGCTTCAAAGTACATATAGATTTAATACGAATCAGCCAATTTTTCTTTATTTTATTTAATAAGACAGATATTTCGCAGTATTTCAGAGTGTTTAAAGTTTTCTATACATGCGAATTTTTACACTCGAATTAACGAGATGAAAACACTTTAAAGAGATTAAATATGATCAAACAACTTATATACAAAGGTAATCATTGGTAAATTAGGATTAAAACACGATAATTAAGCTTATTATTTGGTTCATTTCGGTTGTTTACTATTTCAGAGTTAGAAATCATTGAAATACAAAAGAAATGCGAATCCATTCATCTACTCAATCTAATAAATTAATTCTTAGAATTGTTTGAGTTACTGCACGAAAACAAGTAACTTATTAGTAGTTAAATGGATTTATACACATTTTGGAAACGAAAAAAAAATTGGAATCCTTTAAAATTTAAAAGGATAAGAATAGCAATTTAGAAATAGGATTATGTAAAAATTGTGCAGTATTTCTTTGGTTGAATATCACAGTTCATAATGCCATAACATTTCTTAAAGCATAAGGCATTTGATTCTAAAATTGAGATTTTGAATTTAGAGCCTGAAAAATAAATTAGTGGCATGACAGAAGATAGAGAATCCATTAAGAAATAGTTTTCGTCCGCTTTTTATATTTTATTGTTTCATCAATATTAAAAAAATATGTATAGTGAAAAAGGCTTGCAAAATAGCGTTATCTTCAAAAAGGTTGGTGAAAGACTTTATATGAAAAAAAAAATATGTTAGCTGTTTATGGTCTTAGCTACAGCTTTTCTAAAGCAGTTAATGGTTCTTTTTACAAAAAAAAATATTGTTATTGAAAAATAATATACCATTAATAAAAGAAATTGTCATTTTCTATACTTTTTTAATGTTTGATTCCATTTTAGTTACTCTTAAAAATATTTTCCAGAATCGTGGAATGTAACTTTTTTGTATTCAAAATCTATAAAGCATACATATTGTTTATATGAAAGGTCAAATGTGAAGTCTTCCTTTAAAAATGTTTTATAAATTTCAGTTTATATGTGTGGATCTAATTTTTTTATTAAAAAAAGTGTTATATTTCAGTTCGAAGTAAATAAAAGAAGACTTTCTTTCGCCACAAAATAAGCCCAAACTTGGAATTACTAGGATTTCTTGTCGATTTAAAGGATGTATATATAGGAATATTTATAAGAAAAAAAATAGTTTACATAAGGCACACAGAAAAAGTAACTATACACATTATTAACATGATAAAGGGAATGTTCGGTGGACGGTACACAGAAAAAATAACTATATAAAATACTATCATGATAAAGGTAACGTTTGTTAGGGAGTTTGAGTTCAAGAATTCTATTGAAGTTAAGCAAATTTTACTCCAGTTTTACTATACCAAAATTCATTCAGGTCTTGGATTTGGGAAGATCTGTAACTCGTTTTCTTGTAGGAACCGTACAAGATTTCTAGTCTTAACCTAAGATATCTTGTTTCCCATAACGTTGATCACTATATTCTTTTTAAGAAATGTTTTTTTATATGAAAATATCTAGTAAGAAAAGAGCTATGGTTATATTGAATGAGAACACCTACTTTCACATTGATCCGATCCTATAATATTGAATCCCTTGAAGTAAGAAGGGAAAGGCTCATGAGTTGTAATGATAATGATAAGCGTGCTGCAAGATGATGGATTAAACGAAACTTTGGAGATAATTTGATATATGTTTCAGTTGAGCCATTCCCCAATTTTTCCAACCTTTGCTGTAAGCTCAACTTATTTAGAATTTTTTAAAGATGCCTTCTAGAAGCGCATGTCGAACGGGCGTACCTGTAGAAATGGCCTGTTTGGCTAACAGCGGCTTCATTTCCGTTGTGGCCCACGTGCGCTCTGACCCGTCGTAGCTTAATAGAAGGTTGGAAGAATAGAACGGCTTGAATTTCATGTACAGTACGGTTTGGGATTGCACGGTCAAGTAAAATTCGGGAGCAAATTCGAAATATCGTATAAATTAAATTTCTAGTTTTTGATGCCATGTGTCCTAAAACTGATTGATGTATTTTGAAAATCTATTTAAAATAATAGCTATAAAATTGGAATGCTAGAAGATAGTCATCAAATCAAACCACAAATTTAGTTTATATAACCACCAACGGATGGCGCTGCGAGATAAGAATGAAATATAAATCGGATAGAAAAATCTGCAAGAAGTTTTGCAAAAATTGTTTACAGAACAGCAGAGTGCATTCACAAACAAAAAAATGAGATATAAAATATGTAATTTTAAGTATTTTGTTTTACTTACATCTGGCGCAAATGCCTGTTCGCCATCTGTCAGGTGCCAATACAAACTAAATATGCAAATTAGTGTGATAAAATTCCTTAATTGTCCAAATAAAAGGCTGCAAATGACACCTTCATTAATTAATCTTTTAATTTTAAAAATTAACCAGTCATTTATTGGGATATACTTTATGCTATTTCTAAATTAATACAAATTACTATAGTTTTCAATTATGAGTAAATCAATACATTTTAAAGATAAAGAGATGTATGAGACTATTAATAATTATAATGCTGTAGATAAAAAGTTCAATTGACCTATTTTTTTAGGAAGAAATTATAGAAAAAGGTACTTTTTTAAAAAAAAAAATTAAGGTTACTTCGCTATTCTAAACAAATTTCTCAGCTTATATTGAACAAATTTAGGATTAGTTGTGCATACGTATTTATAATAAATATAAAAGTTAAAGTGAGTTTCAGACTAAAAATTGAGAGATGAATTTGATTTGGTAAATCTTTATAGTGCATTTTAATTAATTAAAAGATAAAAATAAAATACTATATTTCATTTTGTTTATGGTCATAGGCTTTTACTTTCATAGAGTATTTCTATTATTCTACCATTTACAGATTATGAAATGCTTAAAACTAAGACAAAATGAAATATTTTAAAATGTTGGAAATTATTCTGTTGGAAAAAAATTGTTGCATTCTCTCAGTATTTGGTATAAAATGTTGTGTATTACAATTGTCATGAAATACATTTAAAAAGTTAAAACATCTTAGGTTCTGCATCATGGATATATGCAGGTTAAATTTTAAGTAAATATAAATTCAAGATATTCAGATGCAAATATTCTGTTAAATTTGTATTAAAATTGTAAAATAACGTACTGAGATTAAATGACTCTCAATTTAAAGATTGTATCAATTGAAATAAATGAAGAAAATAATTTATATTAGTTGCTTATAAGAATATGGAATTATGATTTAAAACAGAATACATTTATAAAGGGGACATAACCCAGCAATTCTGGATATATAGAAAAGAATGGAATTGCTTTATAGGAAGAAGTACGTTGTTTATAATTACAAAGACATATAAAGTATTTGATAAAAAATCCTTTCACTTTAAAATAACTAAGTCCTTTAAAGCATAAAAAAAATAGAATTCTTATAATTTATTTAATAATATTCTATTATTATTTCAGAAGTAATGAAAATAATTATGCAATAAGCATTTAAAATATTAAAATCATAAATCATAAAGAATCAAAATATTTATATTTATTATTTAAGAAGCATGCAAAATGATTAATAAACTGTTAGACATGTTTAATATCAAACTACAACAAAGAATGTGATGCCTAATAAATAACTTTTTCATAATTATTTAATTGTTTTTATAAATATCAAAATTATACATCACTGAATAATAATAAAAAGAAGTTTGATTGTAAAAGTAGGATTTTCTTTTCAATTGATTTTCTGATAGTGCTGATTTTCCTGAAAGGTTTGCTACTTTTTTCAAAAATTAGAGTGGGAATAGAACTTTTCTCAAATAGAGAACTTTGTTTCTCAATGTAAACAATCAAGCTCAAAGAAACGATTCCATTCTTTTGTTTGATCTCATAAATGCTATACAAGGTCATTTCGCCTCCTTACTTACCGAGAAAGGTTTTGTCAATAAATCAACCTCACAATTTTTGAAAAATGAAACTCTTCACCATTCTTTTGTTGAGAGAGGGAAAAGTTTCGAAAGAATTTACAGTAGCAAAATGAAAAGATCGCATTTTTCAAGGATCATTTCATGCGGAAAGTTTTTCCTTCCCCTTTGAGAGTGATTCCTTATTTCTTAAATATAAAAATCGAACTCATTTCTTTGCATTGAAGAATCGATTAATTGAAGTAATGGAGATCAATAAAATTGATTTAATTTATTTTCATCGTTTAAGGACTAAAGACCGAAATCAAAGCAATAAGGTCTGATTTTGGTCATTTAAGCCATTATTTTATAATGTTTTTTTTTTTCTTTAAACGACGAGAAGTACTGTTGCTTAAAATATTTCAAAATAATGTAGTTCCTGACAATTGATTCTAAGTTGAAGATTCTGATGCCCAAAAGAATTAATTGAGTTCTTTATAAATGTGAATTCCATATCTATAATCTCTACTTTTGTCTTCATAAAAAAATAATCCCCTTATCACGTTTCATTCAATTTAACACAATGATAATGTCAAAATATTCCATTTATGGATCTAGCTTCATAAGCCAGTTATTAAGTCCGATAGCGAAGTCGACTTTTGTATTATGGTCATGTTACTTGGCTACTGGTCCTAGCGTCGCAGGTTCGTATTGCGACCTTCAATCGGTACACATATATCACATTCGTAAGTTACAAATAAATTTTTCAAAATTATTTTGTCACAACGGAATTTTTATAAAATCTGAAGTTTTTAGCGGAAAGAATACTTATTTCGAAATGTATAATTCATGATTTTAAAATTTCAATTTTAGTGATAGTTTAAAATATTTTTTTAAAAAAACTTTGATGAATTTTCTATTAGAATAAGTGGAAATATGTAAAAATGAAGTATGACATAAAATTATTATTTTTGTTGTAAAAATGTTATTTCTCCATTTTCCTTATATTAAAGTAAGAAAACAGTTATAAATATAATAAAGTAAATTTCAACTTAGTAATTTTAATGTTTATAATACTATTTCCTTTTAAAACCTTTGGAAAAATATTTTTCCTTAGGACTGCTTTTTTTATTCGTAAAATACCCAATTTAAAAGATTAAAGGTCTGTTTCCAGCAATTATTTTGGGAAAGTATCTAAAAAAATTTTCATTTAAAATAACGTATTGGTTCAAGTTACATCTTCAAAAGTTAAAATCCCAAGCATATTTTGTTATATTACTTCGGCTTTATAAGATTTAAATGAGCCTCTTATAATTTAGTACCCGCCCTGCTTTAGGAAAACACCTTTGCAAATATTATTAAATTTACTCTTAAGCAGTTTTCTATATAATCAACCATACACTTTTTAAAGTATGGTAATTAATGCTTAATATTTCTCAATTGCACTTCATTAATCATGTTATATTTGAAAATAAGGAGGTAATAATAAAATAAATAGTTTTAAATTATGAAATTAGATCGAAATAATTCTCATGAAATGTAAAATATGGTTTTATTTCCTAAATTATTTTAAATTTTTGCTTGATCTAATAAATACAATTATAATTTTAATAATTAAAAAATAAATTATGATGCAAATATCATTTAGTGTTATATTAGTTATATCATTATTTATTTTTAAATTTAGCTTCTCGAAACAGACTATCGATTTATATTGGTCAACATAAGGTTTATATGAAAACAGTATCTCGAAAGACTATTAGTAAATGAATAGGAAATGTCTTTAATTGATCTTTTATTAATTGATCATTTTAGTCCTTTTACTTATTAGTTGTGATCAGGAACTAATCCAACTTTCTCTTTCGTACAAAATATTTCTAAACACATCTTGATCTAGGGTCAGTTTCAGGAAGGTTTAAATATCTTTCCTGTCCCCAAGAGACTGTTCCGAGTAAGTTGATTAGAAGAAGGACTAATCAGTATGCTGGTTCTCATTTCACCCTGGGGAGGGTTAATAATCATACTGTTGACTACATTTCCGGAACATCTTCATCAGGGATTAGTGTATAGATTGATAATGGTCATTTTGTAAATCCGCATTGTACATTGGTTATTATCGTTACGATTGCTTCATTCTGTGACATAGATTACGAGATAAGATTTCTAATTATCTTATTTTTTCAATTATTGTTTAACACGAAATAAGATAACTGTCGTAAGTTTAACATGGGGGAAGATAACTATCCTATTTCAAGTAATAATAGGAGCTTAATATTCTGTTTATTGTAATATGTTGATAGCAATTGTTTATTTTAATCATGTTCGGGTTCGAATACCAAAGTTAAGAACAAAGGATCTTCAAAATATTGCTATTTTTCTTTTTAAATTATATTTAAATTCTAAATAATTTTATATGATAAGTATTCATATAAAAGTTATATCCCTAAGTCATATAAAGTCATATCCCTGAGTCATATAAAGATTATATCCCTAATTAACTGTGAAAAAGAAAATTTCTTCTTACTCAAACGTACACAACTTCACCCTCACATCTTTTACAAAACTTATGTAGTCTTAAAAGTAAAATTCCCTATTTTAATCCCAGGAATCTTTGATTAACACAATTTTATGTTTTTCTCATTTTTGTACACTTTTATTGATCCATCATTTTCAGCTATCTATGAGTAATCCTACTTTAGCATTTTATAATGTTAGTTTGAAAATACCTATGAAATATAGAGTGATTATTAAAGAAACTCGCTTTGACTATACATAAGACCATTAATATCATACTGTTCTCCGGAATGGTATAAAGTTTTGGCTCATGGTATCGTGTTTTGAGTCATGTGCTGAAGAATCATATAAAAACAGTTAAGGTTGCAGCGACATAATTTTAAAATTTTCAAATAGCGACCTCATTTTTTTCTTTACCGTAGTAACAAAAATAAAAATTGTTAGATTGGTATCCATAAAAGAAAAATCAACAGTACTAGACTTACCAAGAAGAAGTGAGAAAATAACTCTAGCGTGGCTAACAGAGTTGTTGAACAGAGTCTAAGTTGAACAGATTCCTTTCGACAAGGCTAGTGCTTTGGTTCTAGGAACTATCTACCGCATAGTGTCATTGAGGCTGATCATACAAAGTGTATACTTCCAGTACATACAAATATACTATCATACAAAGTGTCATTGAGGCTGAAATATTTCAAGTAGAAATGAAACAATAATATATTTTTCTTTGGTTTCCCTGCTATTATTAGTTGTTTTCTCTTTCCTTAATAGTTTGTATAGATCTCCTGATTTTCGTAGCACAGAATACGTCCAAACACATTTTGCTAGGGAGAATGCATTTTAAAAAAATGCCGTTTTTATTTGAAAATTTCGAATTTTGGTCACTGTAACCATAATTGGTAAAACTTTACTCTCAATTTTTGTATGGCTCTTGAGCACATACCTCAAATTATCTTGATCCAAAATTTTATTCACTTCCTGTGAACAGAATGATAGTTACGGTCTCATATATTAGGCTAATTTTCTTGTCATCACTCAGTATTATTATTTGCCCTTTTAATTATTTCTTAAAGAAAAATAAAAGTTCAAAGAATTAATATTTAAAAAAAAAAGTTAATGCATCTTTATTATGTTTACGTCCAGTTTCTAAGACAAAAATATCACCCAGAAAGATTACCGATTGAGATTTTATCAGTTATTACAAAGTCTTCTATTTAAATTAAATAATCTTTTGAACCTAAAAAGGAATGACTTATAATACTAAAAATAAAATTTCTAAAATTTAATCACTGAAAATATTTATGGCAGACTATTAATATTGACAATGGCAAATCTAATCACTGAACTTTATTTTAAAAATGCCGAAAACTTTATTTTAAAAATGCGCAGCAATATGCTTGTGAATGATTGTGTAAAAAGTTTTAATAATTATAATTTAAATAAAGGATAAAATTAAATTGTATAAAGAACTTTTTTTATCTCACATTTAAAACGTTTTTCTTTAAAATTTATGTTCTCATGTGATGCAAGCATATCGAATTAAACTTTTTTTTTCTTTTTCTTATAGACGTTAAGATTTTCAACAAAATATATTTTAACTTTTGAGTTTTGTTCTTAATGCAAAGTGACGGAATAAATTTTACCATAAGAATAAAATATTTACATTGAATAACATTATTATTTCGTATTTCCTGTCAAAAGTTTTAATGTATTATATATTTGATAAAAGTTGACACTTATTAAATTTTTGTTTTCAGCATTTTTGAATTGAATATATTTTGGATTTCAAGGATAATTTCATTTCTTTAATATTATGGTAGGTATTCGCTAATGCATGAATTCGATAAAGTTTCACGTATTTTCAATTTAAATAATCTATAAAAGTTTTTTTAAATTTCTATTTTACACTTAATGTAATTAAAATTATATTCTTGGATTAAAATTTTCCCGTTTATAAACATCCAAATATACTCAAACTTTCTCGACAAAGGAAAATTAATGTGACAACATTGATCTTACATTACATAGATTATTATTTTTGTTTAATTTGAAATAGATACTTAAAAATCCTTTTTAAATAATAAAGAGTGAATGATATTTTGAAATCCATACAGAGAATAAATAATTAATGAAATATTAGCTTCACGTTTTTTTCTTCATACTTTAGATAAGTAATTTAAATTTTAAAATTGGTAAATACAAAATTGGACACATAGGTAAATATAAAATAGAGATTATGTTAAATTTTTTCTTATAAAAATTCATTTTTGAGTTGTAATTAATTGATTTTTTTAAAAGTAAAAATAGTGAAGAAATTTAAATGATAGAATGCAATTTCTTAATTCAAAAATAAACTTGAATATAGCCTTTGTACTAATGTTTGTTTTAAAGTTGCGTTTCAAATAATTATTATGTATAAAAAAAAGAATATTATTGAAAAAAAATGTACTTCTTTAAGGAGATTAAACATTTTGCTCCTAATAATAATTGGTTTACTTTAACATGTTTAAACTCTATTTATAAAAGTATTTTTCAATTAAAGTTTCTTAAATTAAAAGTTTCAAGTCAACAAAGGAATAATGATAATAGTAATGTTTTTTTTAATCCATTAAGCAACTCCTTTATAATAAGATGTCCAAGAATGTAAAGAATTTTTAAATATAAAAGTTAATAAGAATTTCAAGTTTCTTGCAAAGAGAGGGAAATAATTGTTGACAGAGTAAATATTAAGCCTAAATTTGTATTAATTTATATTGAATATTCTCTTCAAATTGTGAAAATTTTGAAATTTAAACCTATGCATCTTGATTTTTTATAAAGGGGTTTCAAGTATTTGAGTTTCCTCCTGAATTCACCGTATCTTTTTGCTGGTTATCTTAGATTTAAGGCAAAACTGACAAGCATGTTAATAAATAGTGTGAAAAGATGTATAGTAGTTAATAAGAAAAAAAATGTTTACATTCGATTTTGGAACGTGCAAAAATATCTGATTAATTCAAGTCTACCAAATTATCTGAAATAAATTTTAGATCTAGCAATTCTTTTAGATTTAGCAATTCTTCTTTCGATTTAGCAATTTAGATCTAGCAGATCTAGCAATCTCCGATCAACATGCATAATGGCCTTCCTTATTTTCTTTGAGCTTGGATCAGATGACGAAAACTGACTTCCAGTCTCCAAACACATCCCTCTTGTAGAATGTTGTAGTTGAAAATGTAGAGTACAAGACTATTCTATACATGTGGAATATTTTTTGGAATTGGATCATTGGATGCATATGGAATTGAATATGATATTCAAATACAAATGATCTATTTAAGTTAAATAGAGCAATTGATTGGAAGTAATTTATGAAACCATCACTGATTATAATTATGTATATATTACATAACACACTTGCCCGTATTAACAAGAAATTATTTTTTTCTTCAATCTCCACATTTTATTTCAATCTGTGCATTGAATCTGCGCAAGCGATATTTTTTTCTCCAACCTGCACATTTCCCCCCCCCCTTCAATCTGTAACTTAAAATTCTCTTAATTACGAAATGTAGAAATATTAATAAAATGAAATTTTGTTTTAGAAAAATATGCATCATTCAAAAATTATTAAAATTGCATAATTATGAAAATACACTTAGAGTTTTTGAGGATTGAAGAATATGTAAACTGCGAAATTGTCGTTGACTCTGGCACAAATTTATTGAATTACATATATAGTTAACAAAAAATAGATATAAATTTATTGAATTACATAAATAGTTTTTTAATTAATTTCCTAACTCCTATCAGTATTGTCTTACATCAAACGCTTGATACCATCCATACTTCAATTTCTAATGAAGTACTTAAATAGTTAATTGTAAAACCAAAGATATTAATGATATATTGCCCTTATATTTATAAATATTTAAATATATTAATGTGTCTTTTTCCAAAAGCTACACTTTCTCAAATAAAGTATGAAACAACTTTAAGGATTATTATTGTTTGGAATCGAAAATATATTAGCTTCGTAGAATTGTATTATAATGCTTAAGCAAATATCAATTATAATGAATTACTTGACGTACTAACTTAAAATTCGGACGGAATTTCATTTTCTTATGTTTCTCTAGACACATTTTAAAACTGAAATACAATCATCCGTGCTTATATAAGCTGAACCTTTGATATATTAATTAGTTTCATGCTATTATACAATTGTTATCGATTCTGAAACATATTTAAAACTAATCAAATTTATTAAACTAAAAGATAATCATAACTATTGTGGCAATAATTAAGATATTATTTATCTATTGTGTCAGTATATTGCAATATCTGTGAAAGAAAAATAATGAATAAGGTAACACACAATTTTAATTGCTTTCAGTTAAATGATAGCCACATAGCATCACATTGAGCTTAAGAAATTTACCACTAAACACAACTAAATGTTAATACAGCGGGGTCTTAATATTTAAACTTTAATATTAACTATCGGATTTTAGGAATAACATATTTTAAATGTTTTATTAAAACACCATTTTGCTTCAATTTATATGCAATATTGGATTTTGGATATCACATCTTATGCAACACATTATATGTTCATTATAAGAAAAAGTTTTCCATTACTTATATTGCTTATATCAAATTTAATACTACTGCTTTCATAAGGACAAAAAATGGAATTCTTCTTTAGAAAAACTGAAACATTCATAAATTCAGAACTTTCCTCGCAAATACGAGATAAAAAAATAAATACAAAAGAAGTAGTTCCAACAGTTTTATTATATATGATTTTTCTATCTTGATGCTACTATAGCTAACTCTTGGGAAAATTTTATAGACCTGTGCACTTTTAAAGATGAAATAAAATTTCCTTATGCAAAATCATCACCGAAAGCACTTTTAAATTCAAATAAAAAATTCTAAAATGTTTTCTCTATGCCAGACAGGAAGAACGTAAAAAAGTCCATCCTTTCAGAAGGTAGAGAATATCATATTCGTCTACTGCGCCTATAATAGGCTTTCACCTAAAAACACCTTTGCCTTTTATCTATATTAGCAAACTTTCCAGATTTTTAGGATAAATTTCAAGCGTTGTTTAGTTTGCTGAATTTATATTACAAGAATGGCAATGCGTCTTCCTCGGGATCTAGGCTTCCCGAATTCAATTCCCGGCCAGGGCATGGTTGTGTTATATTCTATCTGAGAGATGAGTGAATATGCCCCCCCCCCACCCAGTAAAAAGTTGTTGAGCAAGCGAATGTGTTAAGTGTGTCATCTTCATATGAGCTAGAAATAAGACTTCTGCCTTCAAGTGCTCAGGATCCATACCCTCAGAAGCTACTGCACCCCTTCTTATGTAATAAAGCGCTCACGTTGTCATTCTCATTACAAGAATTTCCTACAAAAATATTAATATTTTAATAACAATTATTTGTAATTAAAATAACATATATTCGATTATTTAAGTTCTTTACATCTTCCTAATACAATAAAATAATTAAAAGGTGTTATGCAGGACATATATATATATACACCAATCAAAATGACTAGTTTGGGCATGCTGCCATCTTTGAAAGTACAGCATTTCCTAACTTCTAAACATAGGTAATCAAGGGTCATCTTTTGCTCTCTATACTCCAATTTTGAAAGAATCGATGAAACAAAAATTCCTAATGCAATCAGTTCGGTGTTTTGAAATAACATCACCTTCTAATTTAACATTTTTTAGTGTTCTACTAATTAACGTTTTTTTTCATAGTTCTAATTAAGAATTTCAGGTATCACTTTAATTGATTGTTTGGATTATTAATTAAAATTAATTAATTTTGTGCCACAAATAATGGAGTGAACATCATCTGGAGCTTTTATCTTCAGTTTTAATCGGACCAGTTTATGAATTTGGAAATTAAGCTTATTATTTAACGACTTCTCCTAAACTTTACAACTTCATCTTTACAAATTTAAACACCCTCTTAGGAACTGTAAATGCTTCTCAAAGTATCTGTAAATTCATTAATTAAGACAAAATTTTAATAACCAGCTGTATCACATTCATTAGAATTTAACACGCATACAACAATTTCCAGAATATTCCAGTTATCGCACACTTGTAATAAAACCAATAGATATTACTTATTTTTTACTTTAAATTACTGCAGCACGTCATAATCAATACTTTTTTACATTATCCTATACGAAGTATAGCGAAAGTATAGACGGTACTTACGTATTAGACTGTTCAACTTCATCACCAAATTTGAAGTCCTTCCCAATGGGTTGCTAAATCGCTAATTATGGTAATCCAGCAATGATGTAATCTGTTTATCGTTATCGCCAAATTTAAATCCGTGGCCAATGAGTTACTAAACAGTTGGCGAAGACGGTATAATACGTATGTACCGTATAAACTCGTTAAAAAATTCGAACTCCAGACGGTGACGAATGTCCACATTTGAGATCTCTCTGCGTTCGAAAAGCATAGTTTTTGGAAAATGTCCATCTGTCTGTGCAAAATATTTATAAAACGCTTCGAATTAGATGGATGAAATTTGGTATACAAGATTAAAACGAAATTTGTTAATTTCTATCAAAATAAGAGCAAAATGAGTTCTGAAAGAGTTTGTTTATGCACTGATTTAACATTTTCAGTATAGACACCTACTAAATTCTGAGTGAAATATAAAAAGGGGTTGCCAGTCTGTCGCTATGTATTTTCAGAAAATTGTGAACTTGGTAGCATAAACACATAATCTTTTAATTATATCACAGTTGGTACCTAATTTTGGGACATTAAGTGTGGTTTTATGTCCCACTTTTGTTTCAATCGTTTGAGAAGAACACATCTAAAACCTAAATTGATTTTTGTATACTTTTGACCTATTTTGCCAAAGAAACTCGCCAAGAATGACACATAGATTCAACAAACAGGCTAAATTCCTGCCAAAGGTTAATACCTCGTTACTGTTCTACGACAGTGTATTTTAAGGCGTTTTCTGGTATGACATTATTGTTAGAGAGAATGAGAAAAAATTGGGGACACCTTTTCTACTGTTTATCTTTTAAGAGGAAATTTTGTAGCATATTTTGCTAACCTAAATCAATTGACTTCGAAGATTTAGGTATACCCGAAATTTAATGACATTTAGGCATTTTTATCATGTATCAAACATTTTTCGACTCGTCATTAACCTTTTGTGAGATAATCAAAAACATATTACTTCACTGTTAATTCTTTTTTGAAAAAAACTACGATAAAGCCGTAAAAAGTTATTAATTTTGATTTTTTTTTCATATGAATAATTATAACTCATTACCTCTTCTATAACAAATTCCTTTCCGACAATTTTGAGATATACAAAATAAACCATTTCCTTTAATTTTAACAACTTGAAAGATTTTACTCGTTTTCATCATCGCCTTCACAGCTTCACCACTTTAACCCTTTATCTGCTAATGGTACTTAAAAGTACCATTTAAAACTAGATTATATTTTCGTAATATGACTATTTTTACCGATGGAATTCTAAAAAACATGGAGGATGTAACCCAATTAGCAAAAAGTTAATATAAGCTAAAAGTGGGAATGAAAATTATTTACTTAATAATTAAATTAAGATATTTCTATTAATTAAATTTTTTCTCTTGGTTCTCTGAGATTATTCTGAAAGAAAACTTAAGTTAGAAAATTGATGGCAGTATAGTTCAGTAGATAAAGGGTTAAAGAATAATTGGACAATTCTAACTTTATTATGCGACTTGATTTCATTAATTTTTTACTGGAATGATATATTGTTTAAAACTGTCAACAATGACTTACTTATTCTAAATAACATTATTCTATTTCAGTGACCCATTAATAACATTAATATAGTCATGTAAAATATTGATGACAATATACATCTTAGCAAAACAGAAGAAATGGGTATTATGACTGCATAATAATGATAAAGCATTTTTTTAACTGTGCTTTTAAAATGGAGAAAGTAATTAGGACAAAAGTTGACAGATTGGTCCAGCTAATTTAGTCGAAGGGCTCCTGTTAAATTCATTAAAATTATATATAATTCTAATCTATAATACCAGAGTATATTATGGATATATTATCGATAATTATATATTTAGAGAAGGGGACGGTCCTCCTTACGTATGTTAATCATGTGTCTAGGAGTCGAGAAGGGAAAGAATACATTGTTTCCCGTGATTGTGACTAATGAATTCTATCAAAAATTTCCATCACTTAGGATATACAATGGAATTATGCCTTTCAAATATTTATCGAAATGAGCGAGAGTTAGACAGGTGCACCTTTTTTATATAAAATTCATATGGCCAATGACGACGTTAATGCAGTTAAATTAATTTGCGTGAAAAAAAATTGTGGCTTAGGAATGGCTAATTTTTTGGAGACTTTTTTAGGTGTTTAAATAATTCACGAACAGTCAGTTGATGAAAAAGTTAAAAATATTACATCAGATTTAGCTATAGTACTCATGATTTCTAGGATGTTTATTGTTTCTGCATGAAAAAAAAAAATATTATTTAGATACTTTTAAATTATGAATTTCCAATTTCCCTTTTTCAACTCTTAAGGGTTTCCAAGGCTCTTAATCCTACTAATTATAACCGGCTAATTATTAGTCTTGGGTATCTGAATATATGTCATTACTATTTTGCAGCCAGCTTTCTAGCACAGAGGTATCGCGTCTTCCTTGTGATTTGAGAATCTTGGTTTGGGCATGGTTGTTGTTCTGCGTGCTATCTGTGAGATGTGTGACTGTGACCCCCTGTAGAAAGGGACTGTGAAAGCAAATGTGGTGGGTGTGTAGCTAAGTCGTACTTCTGGCCTTAGTGTGCTACTTCTTCAAAAACAAGAGACGCTCCTTTCGACTTAAATATGCTGCTGCATTAGTGGGGGGGGGGGGGCTGGTTCATAGGCAAGTGTCATAAGTAACAACAACAACAATGGCTATTTTACGACATTAACGCATTGAATACAAATAAAGATTGCATTCTCATTAACGCACTTAATGAAGATAAATAAACTTGGCATTCTCGAATAAACACTATTTATTTAATATTAAGAAAAAAAATATTCTTGACGATTACTAAGAAATTCATAAGATTGTATCCCACCTTTATTTTTAAAGCTAAAAGAACCGACAAATGAGAGCATTAAATGTAGAAACTGTATGTGATATTTTTTGTGAGTGTGAATAATGCACTCCACATTTATAAAATACTATTATCAAGCATAAGAATGGAAAAGTATGAGTAATAATGTGTGTAGAGTGTGAATAATAAGCTGCACATTTATGAGTCATTATTGCCAAACCTCAATAAATTGGAAGAAGTACATAGGATAATATGCTTCCCATTTTTGAAACATTATGACTACAGCTAACCGAAATGGAAATTAATAGTATTATATTCGGAAATGAGTATTACTTGAAATAAGAGTTTTTAAAATATACACACTTATTTTTAGTAGAATATTACCTGTAAGAAAAGTTACATAAATTAAGTTAGGCCTCAGTATGTTGTCAAATGAACTTGTTTTATAATATTTTTGTAAGTATAAATTTCTATAGGCAAACAATCGATGGACCTGAATGTACGTATAGATAATCCAAGTGGATTTAAACAGTTTAAAAATTAACATTTAATTAGTCTATTTCATTTAAATAGATTAATATGCACTAGTATTTCAGATTACAATTTTGAGTATAATTTTATTTACTTTAGATTAATTGATTTTCCTTTGAAGATTTAATGGTTATCTCTTTGTATATTTTATAAAGTCTGTCAACCAAATTTGCCCTTTTTTATTGGTATATTTTTTGCAACGAAGAAAACTTTTTAGCAATTAAAATCGCCATTTAATTCTCTAGTTTGATGTATATTGATTTTTTATACTTTAAAAAATGGAGTAGATATACTTTATGAAATGTGCTTTGCTTTGTGCGAAATTCATTTTAATTATCTTTCTGATACGATTCAGGCTTCGTTGAGCTGCAGTTCATATAAACGCAGCTGATTTCAAAATAAACTTTAAAATTAAGCATTAAGTTGTTGTAAAGCGAAACACGAGAATAAAAACAATTTAAAATAATTGAAAGTTTTGGATATCAACATGTTAGTTCATCTCTTTTTCCTTTCACTGAATTGAATGATATCCAGAATATTAATCAACGCCTCATTCATAAACTGAATGCTATCCAGGACATTATTCAGTACTTTATTCGTGAACTGAATACAATCCAGGACATTATTCAGTACTTTATTCGTGAACTGAATACAATCCAGGACATTATTCAACGCTTTATTCCTTACTTTCACATATAATAAGAATTTCCTGCAGGAAATACGGCATATTGATTACAATTGAATCCACAATTAGTTAACAATAAATTAAAGCATTAAACTTCACATAAGGTAATAATATTTCTCATATCCTTTACTTAAAATATCATAAACTTTTTTTAAAAAAGGGAAATTTTTAATTTATCCAAACTAATTTACTTTGTTTATATTATTACTATCTTCAAATAAAATTGCTATCGGATCTTTAATATTTTTAAACATGTGACAATATAGACGAAATTTATTGTTATAATAAATATCAAAAATAAGTTGCAAGGGACAGATGTATTAATGTTCGTTAAGCTGGGTGAAGAAATTGCTAAAAAAAGGGCACGATGTTCGCAAATATACCAACCAGAAAAGATTCTGCTATCTGTTCCGAGTATCCAAAGCATAAAAATGGCCAGATGGTCATTTGCCGGATTCTGTGTAAGGTTAATGATTTTTTTTCTGTCATTGGCATGGTTCTTATGAGATAACTTGGTCATTTGACTTCCTTCTTCAACAGATGGGAGCAGGTCATCTAGTAGATTGAGAAAATATGAAATAATTCATATGAGAGAATATTGTTTTCATATATGAGATAATATTGAAATAATTCACATTCTTTTGAGAGAATATTGCTTTAAATCCAAATAGCATCAACCTGTTTTCTCTCTATTTTATTTAAAAATATGAAAGGAAAATAAAATGTAGTATTCAAATGAAAGTTCTGAGTTTAATTTAAAGGATGGTCGACTTATGGCTAAATTGGGATATCGCAAAGAATGGGTAATAATGACTGCAAATTCTGAAGTTCACCTAAATTACATTTAAAGAATGTTCTTTCCTTAATTTAAAAATTTTAATTCATGAAAAATCAAAAAATGTATCGTAACTTTATCGACCTATTGATATCAATATCTCCTTGATCTCAATAGAAGGAGGATAATTATATAAAAAATCAAATGTCGCTATATAAATCTAGTGATTTTTATCTTTGATTTTGCTATAGTATTTTTAGGAACAGTTGCAAATTTTTTATACATGATTCCCTTAGTTAGAAGTAACTTAGTACCGTTGATGAAATCCAAGATTTTAAAGAAATGAAATCTTTATTTGACAATAGACTAGTCTGTTAGAAAAAATATATTAGTTTTTGCAGCCATTTATTCAATTTAATAGGCTAAGTCTAATGACGAAGGGATTTAATCTTGATTTTAAAACAATGGTTAAATAAAGTATAAAAACAAATTTCTTGAAATATTTTTTCTTTCAAAATTCTTATAAACAGTTTTATAAGGCTTTCGAATTTTACTTTCCATTAACTACATACTTATCCTCTTCTTTTATAGATGACAATTCCTATACAAAGGTATCATTAAATTGTAACATATCTTCCAGTATCGTGACTTTGGATATTGGTGTACCTAGGTCTGTTGTTATTTGTAGTTACTAATGGCACTTGCCATAGACAAGCGGTGCTGACGGCCGTCAGCGATTTTATGCCGAACTGGTGGGCGTCTCTTGTTTTTCAGTAGCACCAACTAGGGCCAAGAGTACGACTAAGCTACTCCATGAGGCTCAATCGCTTGCACAACCCCTTTCTAGGGGGGCGGGGTCACATCCTTACACCACACAGAAAGAACACAAAAGAACAACCATGCCCGGACCAGTACTCGAATCTGGGATGTCCAGCTCTCGGGGAAGATGTGTAACTCCAAGATGCCGGCTGGTATATATCTAATACACATTACATATGTTGTGATATATGTATGAATTGAATATGCCACATTTAAACTCAAATTATAATAACGTAAATTATGTTTGAATACCACTTTTTCCTCATAATATTAAAATCACGCATATAAGAAAATTATAAATAGACTAAAAAATATCGAATTGAAAATATCACCTTATCACAAAGCAAAGCATTACCACGTATCAATTAAATTTTTTTTAAAAAAACTATGCTTTTCATTTTCAATGTACAGTATTTAGGGGTGTGTCATTTTTAAGCAAATAGAAAGATTTTTTTTATTTGACAGTTATGCATAAAATTACACTGTAAATAAAAAGAAATTATTACTCACCGAAAAGAAAATTATATATTAATTGCCTGAAAATTATATGGGCAAGTTACGAATAGCTGAATGTTTTAAAAATGAATGCAAAATAAGATAAATAATTTTATACTAAGAGGATTGCAGAAATGTAAAATTTCATAAATAGGAAAAATTACAAAAAAAAGAGAAAAAAAGATGAAGGCTATAATTATGAAATAAAACACTAAAAATCGTGGGTAATTTGGATAATCAATCAGGATATCAGCATTTGAAACAGCTTCAATATTCATATTCACAATCACTTTCATTTTACTTCATTCTATAAAAATTCACAACGGCTTTTTCAACCTCGGAAACACACAAAACCCACATAGTCCCTTGCGTATTTCCTAATTATTGCCTGCTTATTATTCTTATAAAACATATATCGCTAGAATGAAATGAATTTGGAATGAACTAGTACGAGACACTAGGGAAAAATTTTTTTAACTCAGCAAATTGCAGAATCAGCTTAGCTGCTACTCCAAAGGACTTTTTAAGAATAACCATACCCTTAGTTGAGTTTTAGGTGACAGTGAAAAAGCATGACTTTCCCTGTATATATTTTTTATTTGTCCGCCGTTCTTTAGTTATTATTGTAGTGTTCATGTTTAATTAAATTAGTTTGTATATGCATGTAGCACATAATTTTTGTGGTCATTGCTCTACATATAAGCCAGATAACATCCCTCGGACCGAAGTGCAATTTTGGCCCAACGGATAAGTCGGCTACTAATCATAAGATTGGGAGTTCGGGCTATGTCGCTACCCGCTGCACCTAAATATTTATGAAAGCAGGGAGACGGGTCGAAGTCAGAGAAGACTTAAAATTCTTAAGTTGGCTTTATTATCTAAAGGAAAGGCATGATCTGTTTACAAAAGGCGCAGACAAGCACCACTCACAAGAGCAGAAGGTAAAAGAGGATAAAATCATTTAACCTCTTTACTATCAAATCATGAGATTTTAGAGGTCTTGTATACCATGAGATTTCTTACACGCGTCGATCCTAGGTAAGGGCATTAAAGGGATTTTTTAAAGTAATGTGCTGTGTTTGTCAGTTTTTAATCCCTTCACTCGGAGTAAGGGAACTTGTCGACTTTTAGACAATTCAACAATTTTACAAAGCTTCAGATAAATTAAGTATAAAACGTGGAAGGGGATCAGTAAATAAGGTAATATATCAGAATGAAGTTACTATGGCCTAAATTAAGATAACACTCTAAAAATTAATTAAGATGTAATTTAGATTTTAAAATATTATTACATGTATATAGTTTCTTTCTAATTTGTGTTTTTCTACTTATTCTATTTTCTACTAATTTGTATAACAGATTTGCTTATAAGTGACGATTCTATAGAATGATACATTTGTCCCATGGCAAATATATATTAAACCTTATATTTGATCTCCTCTCTATAGTGCTCATATTGATAAAAACTATCAACATTTGTTTCGAAGATAAAAATATTAGAGGAATATATAATTAGTAAATTTCCCTTCAAGGAAGTAAGAAAAAAAATGGTGCATCCATTAATTTAGACCATAATTGGAAGCAAAAAAGTTCAAACTTATTTCTGAATTATTAATAAGTGAAACACATGAAGTCATGTCATACTTACAGCTACCTCAAATTAAGCCTCCTTTTATGCATTCATTAATAAATGGAATGATCAATAAGAGCTTAATAAGGTTTTATTTTTATTTTTGAAATTTTAGTGAAAAACCTGTCATTCATTATTATAGATTACTAAATATTTTAAAAAAAATTTTAATTTTTAAAGAAATTTCAAAAATTAACATAGAAAGATAGGAGGCAGTAGATTTTTTTCTTAAAAAATTCTAAGCGCATTACCTTTGTCTTAATCGCATCAAATATATGGCACATATGATCATAGAAGTTGACTCAGGCTATAAATGAAATTTTGCAAGTGAACCGAATTCTATGAATCTATTTTATTTTTTAATGATTAAAACTCATTTAACCTAAGCTGTTACTAACAGGTAATAGTTTCAGTCCTTAACCAACCTATCAGGTGCTTTTCGGAATAATTCAAATCGGTTTCAATTTTTAATATTAATCGTATTTTATTCATATGGGCATTATAAAGTGTTCAATTATTAATATAAGAATTTAATACTCGGAAATAATCTGAATCAAAATAGAGAAAGAATCGAGAATACAATTATTGATACACAGAACTAACAGAAATAACAATAGAAATTAATAGACATTAATTTAATTAGGTTAGTTAAGTATAATTATAAATTAAGTTAGTAACAGTCAATTTAAGCAAATTAATAATTTACATAGTGAATCTAAGAAAAAATATTCAAATTAGGACGTGTTCTAAGTACAATAATTATGAAAAATTAGCAATTATGTTTTAAAATTGAGGGGAACATTCTAAATTTTGTGTGCATTTAATTGTAAAACTTGTTAAAATTTTATATATTTATTTATTTTCTTAAAATTTTAATTAATCTGCAAAACAATAATTGCATTAGGGTAATAAGTATTTTAATTCATTAAAATTCATATAATAAATTACAGAAAATTCAATATTTGTTCAAATTGATTAGATAATAAACGAACGTAGAACAAACCATTTTAAACATTTTAATTAAAGAAGGACTGTCTCTCTTTTAAACCTTTAACTCATTTGCCTAATACATTTGATAATAAACAATAAACAACGTTTAAAATAGGCAAGTACGAATAACGATTTCTGCTTTTTAATAATTTTACCGGATACTGGTATGTTCTTTGCTTTTTGTTTCTACTTTTTAAGTTTTATTATGGCCTGTTTTTTTTTTCTATAGTTCATTATTATGGTGTTTATTTTCTTCTGCAGTTTATTATTGTATGTTTTTATTATTATTATTTTTAATTTTATAAAACTTGTTGTTTTTTTTTTGGCCTTAATTTAGATTTTTCGTGTCACAAAAATGGCTTAATTTTCAGACAATAACCAAGATTTTTACAGAAAAAAATCTCTTTTTTTGCCTTCAGGCTGTATTTTCTTTTCTTTGTGCAGCTTGTTAATTTCCCACTTCTGCTTTCATTTGTGTTTTAGCGCTAGCAGCATAAACGTTCGCTGATCACATTTGTGTTTTTTAATATTATATATAGCAGGTTTATTTTTCTTGAATAGTTAAAAATTGCAGTTTTGTTAATGCAGTTAATGATTATTAAATTGTTTACTTCTTTATATATAATATAATATGGGTGACAAAATAATACGAACATTCAAGGAAAAGGCATCGCCTATTTCAAAAGCGAGCAACGCCCATGTAATTCTGCACTGCAGCCTGCAACCTAGCGGATTTCAAAAGTAAGGTATCAGTTGTTCAACAGGTGCTATAGGTGTTGCATGCATCTATTGCAAGTTTTGAAAAACGCAATAATGACGGACCTGTCGGAGTTCGAAAAAGGCATGATTGTTGGAATGCGGTGTGCTGGTTTCTCGATGGCGGAAACAGCCAATTATTTGAGACGTACAAAAAGTACTGTATCAGCCGTTATGACAGCATACACGAAATTCGGAATTGTGGCGTCTGCCAAGCACAACAGTGAACAGAAAAGAAAGCTTACCGAGAAGGATAAAGAGTCTTAACCCGCATAGTGACCCGACAGCGCAAACATTCGTTATCCCAGATAACGTCTGATATGAATAGTCATCTTCAGAACCCGATTTCAGCAATAACTGTTCAAAGGGAACTCCATGATTTGAACATGTACGGAAGAGTTGCAATTTACAAACCGTTGGTAACGGCACGTCATGCTTTACAGCGACGCCAATGATGTAAAACACACAGTCACGGAACCCCACAACAATGACAGAAAGTCAAGTGGTCTGTCGAATACCAGTTCACCCTTTTTCAGACCACCTGACGCGTTTATCTGTGGAGAACGGCCAAAGAAGCATTTGCTCTTGAATGCATCATGCCGACTGTGAAGCACGGAGGTGGTTCCCTTATGGAATGGGGTGTGATATCTTAGCATGGTGTTGGTTCGTTTGTTATTCTACATTGGAAGGTTACAGCTGCCCACTATATCCTGGGGAATCGGGTTCATTCATTTGTCCAGACTGTATTTCCTGGAGAATGACGATTATATCAAGGCGACAATGCTACTATCCACACTGCTAAAATTGTAATAGAATGGTTTGAGGAGCAGGAGGGGGGAAGTAGGTCATCTTGCTTGGCACCCTCAATCACCTGATTTGAAAATCATTGAACATTTGTGGGGATGTCTGGAGTCGAAATTCCGTGCTCGATTAACTCCACCATCTACAATTTCGACATTAGGGACCGCTCTCCACGAAGAATGACGTCATATCCCAAAAGACGTTGTTCATGCCCTTGACGCGTTCATCCCGCATCGCACACAATAAGTAATACAGCCAAAGGAGGGTTCCAATCCGCTATTAATAAAGGTTTTCTCTTCTTTCATAGGTGTTCGTTTTATTTTGCCACCCATCTGTAAATATATGACATGTTTAATACGTAGTAATCATATGTAGCTTTGTTTCAAATGATTTTACATAAGGTAGTGAGAACAAAATAATAGAAGAAATTAAAAATTAAGTTGAATGGTTTTTTTAATTTTAAAAAGTATGTATTTTTAAAATTTAAAAAAATAAAATATTTTGTTTTAAAATGTATATTTTTAAAGAAATACGGCTTATTTATATTTTAATACATAAGCTTAAAAATTTCATAATCTTAATTGAAAAATTCTTTTAATTTTCAAATTAAAGTTATTAAATATATTTCATTATAGCTATAAAATACGAAGTATATCGAAAATGTAAGCTTTGATTTTTATCCAAAGAAAGATTTCGTTCTCTTTGCTGACATTGTTGCAAACCACAGGAGGCATTATAAATACATTAGGCTAATTACTGGGCACGTTGATTGCATGTTAAATATTTTTTAAAAAAATTGTTAAAAAGGGATTTTCCGCCTTATGCGAAGCGCGTTCTTTTCTCCCCCCCTTTTTTTAACTTTTAGGAAACATAAATTCAATTGAAATTCACGAAATAATTTGTGAAGTTAATGGAGATAAAAAGATATAGAAGTTCACATTAAGGAATTGGGGGACAAAATTTAAATGAACGGAATTCACGATAAAAAAATTTTGGTGGTAATCTCCGATTGATGATGATTTGTTTACATAAGTTGAACAAAAGATAAAGGATATTAAGCTTCATCATTATCTCAATGACATTGTATTTTATATTATATTTTCTACTTACTTTATCATCATCACAAGTTGCACCATTTCTATGACAAGGGTTCGTATACTACCATGATGCGTACGATACAAGGGTTCGTATACTACTATGATATATACTTCAAAAAACGAGTGCAAATACATTAGGCTATATGTTGGAAAATAGCCGAGTGATTGTATTTTATTTACAATCAGTGTTTTCTGTTAATAGGCTACTTTTTCAATTCTTTAACAGAACTTAATTATATGTTGCCCTTAGTAAAATAACCTTTAGTAAAATAAGATATACCTTTAGTAAAATAAGTGAATACCTTTAGTAAATAAGTGATACCTGTTGTTAAAATAAGTGAAGTGTTTTAAGCAATAAATATTTTTCTCTTTTTATATGTATTTACTTCACTTTTTTTTTATCTTGGTGATTTTAACAAAAATTTCTCACATTTTTTTTTAACTTAAAAAGAATCAGTTGTAAAAATTAATTTAATTAAAGGCTTTATAATGTTTTTAATACTTCTTTCCAATCTTAAGATGGAAATACTTCTCTATAAGTGTTTTATATTTATACTCTATTCTGAAGCATTTTTTACTCAAATGTTTGTACTGAGAGCATTCTTTAAATGGCTCCTCACGTCTTCTTTTACTTATTTCTTTATTAAGTAAATGCCATTACAAAAAAGCAATCAAAAACAGGAAAAAAAATCTATAAAGACGCTTAGAAACAGAAAACGTTCCATCTAAAAAGGATTTAAATAAAAAGCAAAGTAGCTGATGGATAATAATAAAAAGCATTTCATCTATATTTGAATCCATTCTCTACATTTTAAACTATTTTAAAGAACTTGATAAATTCTAATTGAGAGGGTAAACAATAGAAAATTAATGCTTAAATCCAAAGTAAGGATCAGTTTACTAGTTGTAGTAATGTTAGATTTGGCAATTATTTTAATGCAAACTAATACTTTAATACATTGGGATATCCTTATTTATTAGTTATCATTTGATCAAAAAGCTACTTAAAGAATCCTAGAAAAATCTTATAAGATGTTTTTTTTTCTTTTAATTTCTAATTTCTTGAAAGAAGTTTTTTTATTTAAGAATAATGTGTAAATGCATTTATCAAGCTTAATGTTTTGCTTTTCGGCTATAGTGACCGGCATTTCGGAAAAAAATGATGAAATAAAGTTCTGAAAGTAAGCTAAATAATTCTGAAAGTAAGGATTTTTTTTTTCAAATTATAACTCTTAGTTAATCTTTCTCATATTTAATAGTGACATTAAGGAATATATATTTAAAGAAGCTAACCTGTTAAAATTTACGAATTATTATAACGAAGTTTAACTTGATTCTATGTATAAAAATTTGAGTTTGGATTGAAAATAATTCGTACTATTTTATGTTAATAAAATTCCTTTTCGAATTTATCTTTTTATTTATGACTGCGGGCCAAAGATACAACAATATATCAAATCTTTAACTATTTATTAACAAATTTTAGGAAATAAATATTTAAAATGCTGGTTTTTGTAAAACTATAATAAATGAAAGATTCAACAATGTTAAAATCAATTATTGCAATGTGATTCTGAAATTTCTTATGAAGTAAATAAATATAATACTGATAAAGGATCAGAGGCAGAACAGATTTCCTTAATTTTATGAACTTGCATTCGAAATCGATAAAAAATTTATTACTGATATTCGATTAAACATAAAATACTCTGCTCTAGTTGTCAGATCTCACTTACGTAGGCAATAGAAATTAATTTTGAAAATCGGTCAAAGACTCAATAACCTCCCACGGTTATTATCAATATTCCCAAAATATTCCCCTTTGTTCCCAATATACTTTAATTTATTTTACTCAGCAAATCCACTTTGATGTGCTCCAATAATTCTTTTTTATTGAACTTTTCAACGTGGAAAGGTAACACTTCTTATTTTCCCTTTAAGGATCGTAAGTAACCTATGATAAAGACCAAGAAAAAGTTACTCGGCAAATGATCCTTGAAAAATAGCAGTTTTTTTTCTTTGCCCTTGTGAAATTTTCACTCTTTGCAACAAAAGAAACGGAAGAAGGCAGAATGCTCCAACTTTCAGAAATTGGGGGGTATGATTTATTGACAAAAGCTGCAAAGGATTTTTTCCTTTTTAATCCTTGGTGAATAAAGAGGGGAAAGGACCTTGTGCAACATTTATGAGATCGAACAAAAGAAGGAAACTTATTATTAGGCTTGATCTTCAGTCTTCTGAAACAAAGTTTTCCTTTGTCAGGAAATGTTGTTTTCGTTGCAAAGTTAAAAAAAATGTAAGACTTTCATCGATTTCTGTGGAATATATTCTCCAGGGAATCTCCCATTTTATTATTCAGAACGAAAGAAAAAAAAGGTATATTTAAGATTGTTATAAAGCTTCCTACTTCGCAGAAGTTTACAAAAATTACAAAACAACAACAACAACATTTATATGTTTGAAATTTATAGTCTTTCTGTACCGTCCTTTTTTTACTGGATTTATAAATAAATGTAAAAAGTGCTCTTTTTTTGGTATTTTTCTATTTATCGCTCTCTCTCTCTTTCTGTATATATATATATATATATATATATATATATATATAATATAATATAATGTCAAGGAATAACACTATGTAACGGAATAATTTACAATTATATTTAATGAATATATACAAAGTGTAGAATCTAGTAAGATAAATATATACATTAAAAGATTCTTTTTTTATATTTTCACCTTTTATTTCATTTATAATGTATCATATTAAAAAGTATAAAGTATTTAATAAAGTTAACTGTTTTTACGAACTACCTAATCCAAAAATTGTAAAGGCGAAAATCACATTAATAGGTAAAACATTAATATATGTCTTCAGAAATTCAGTTCATGATAAAATAATTCAAATTGATAAATTTGAAAGATAGATTCCAATATTCTCTAAGTAGTCGTGAAATTTATTAATATACGAATCAATAACATAAATACTTATATATATATATATATATATATATATATATATATATATAGTTTTGAAACAACTACAAAAAAGCCCCGAATGAATTATTGTTGACCTGAAAAATGCCAGCATCGGAATGAATTTTAATGCAATTTTTAGTAAATTTTGAAGTTTGGCACTTAATTTGAAAAATGGAATTTTCTTCTTACTAATTAAATCTGAATTAATTTGAATAATCCAATTCGATTTGAAAAAATGCAAATAAATGTATAACTAAAGATGTAGTTTAGTTATATTAACGACCCGTTGTAAAGGAACACTAGGATTATTTTGGGACGGACCACCTAATTTTGAACCATGATCAGATGACGATGACAACACCAGAGATGGCATTAACCACTTTCCACCAAACTACATCCATACAATAAACCCCTTTACACAACGGTTCTTCGGTGGAATCGGGTCTCGAACCGGAAATCCTACTGAAAATTCAACTATTGAGTAGAAAAGTATATTGAACTCATAAGAACAGAATCAAAATACATTAAATTTACGCAAAATACATCAAAAGAATCAATCAACAAAAGAAAAATCAATCAAAAACCAATCAACAGAATCAAAATATATTAAATATATAAAATTAAGAATTAAATCAACTTAATTTGTTCATAAATTATGCCACAATTATACTAAAATTATGCTACAATGGAAATAAAATGTTGATGAACTTTATATTTGATCACACATAAGACAACAAGACTTCCAGTCATTAATAATCATTAAATTGTATTAAAATTAATCAACTTTCTTTACAGATATAAAACAATAAAGAAAATATATTTATGTAGTAAATATTTGCATATAAAACAATTAAATAAGATACTCTGTAGTATGCAACTTTTTTTACGTACTGCGTAACATATATAAGTAGTGTTTTATATACGTATAAAAGTTTCAGAAGTATTATATCTCTTCAAAATGCTTTGAAATAACGTAGAAAAACATAACTAAGCATGCGAGAGAAGATAATGGATAGTCTAGAAAAATCGAATTTAACATTTAATTGATATTTTGAAGTTTTTCCGTGTTATTCTAATCTAGCGTGATGTTATGCGCAAAACCAGATACAGAATTACTTTTTTAAAATTATATCTTTGCATACTCAGTTTATCTTTTGAATAAATCTGCAAATGTATGTCTGATATAATTTTGTTTCTAATTTCCTTTTAATAATTTTTTACAAATGAAAAAAAAAAAGAAATTTATTTGTAGTGTAGTAAAGGTGATTAATCAATTATCAGTATCGATAAGCAATAAAAGTGGTTTTTTTTATTCATCAAATTAAATGTGTAATTTTTAATTTCATATTTATGGCTGATTTAATGATAACTAATTAGTGGCGTTATCATGTATACGTTGGTATAATTTCATATTTAACCATTTAAATAATATGCCTACAGTCAGATAATACAAATAAATGTTTACAAATTACTTTGAAAAGAAAATATTGAAATACATGCAGAGTTTGTTTGTTTTTTCACTAAGTAAAATATCAATTTTATGCAAAATTAGAAACAATTTTTTCAAATGTTATTATCTTGACACTTGTAGGATTTTTCCTAATTCTCACTAGATGAAATGAACTTTATCTATTCTAAGAGTAATAAGAGCTTCGAGTAATTTCCTCGATACTTTTTATGAGTAATTTATCTTTAATCGAAATATATTCAACAGTTCAAAAATTTGGGCTGACTTATAAAAAGTAAAAGGAACAACTTTTAGATGTTCACACCATTAAAAGAGAGATAAAACCATTAGGAGTTTCACATTATTAAAATAAAAGAAAAAACTAAAATTATATTATGAATCAAAGTAATTGCTGTCAGTTTCTCGCTTAAAAAAAATAAAAAATTACAATGCCATTTTTATTCGGAGGTAGCAGCGAGTTAAAACAGTTTCCTGGGGTTAATTGATATCATAACTTCAGTTGTAATTTAATTGAATACGTCGTTTAATAAAATATGTTACCATATTATTGTAAATTTATCTGTTTAACTAATCTCTATAGAAAGAATATGTATGACAGTCCAGTGGTTATTTGCTTTGCTTCATAAAATTCTTTTGATATAAAACTTTGTGAAAATACTAGTACGGAATATTTTTAATATTTATGTCTTACATGTTTTATGACCTACGCGTGGCAATATTATTTTGTTTTGTAATCAATCATACACAATTTTTGGTACCATTATGTATGTTTAAAGTGTTTTCTGAATTTTAAAGCATATAACACTAGTGATTCTTTTTTTTGGAAAAAAATACGAACAGTCTTAAAATTTATCAACATTTGAATGACACAAAATACAATATAACTTCAAAATCTTGTAGTGGTGTTACATGTTTGACATTTTATTGGCAACAATAAGCGTGGAAGAAGAACATCAACTGACTATCAGAGATCACTATTCCCTTGAGTGATATTCGATGATAATTTATTTTTAGAAGACATTTAAATATTCCTTCAGGATTTCTTAAAAGATATACCATCCATGCTTGATTTAAATTGTTTAAATAATGATAGTAACTGAGACAAAAAAAGAAAATACTGTTTGAATCCATATGATATAAATACAATTTTTATAAAAGTTTCACTTTTTTATTTTCAAAAGCAGAGCAATTAATTATTGATTATCTTATTTTTGTAGGCATTTAAAAGTAGTAGTCTAAAATCAGATTATTATTTTTATTTATAAATAAAATAGTAAATATTTCTAGAAAATTTATATAATTAAAAGCGCGTATCTCATGTTAAGCTTTATTCAATAAAATCTTGTGATTTCGGGTTTTCATTTCCTACTATTAGTTCACCCTCCCTATTCTCCCTTCTTCAAATTTCAAATCGTTAATAAAATGCCTTTTATTCATCCAATCAAGTTCAAGTAATTTTTTTAAAAATTTATAGTGGATGGCATTTGACGTTAGTACAATTTTTTCGAATATTAATTCATTAAATTTTATAAATAATTAAAAACAAACTTTTAAGCCTTCATAATAGTTCTTTATAGTAGTTGTAATAGTTAGGTCGGGCTAACCGTTTGGTAGGGTGTTGGATTCGTGTCCTTTGTGCTGCGAGTTCGAACCTGATCACAAAGTTCTCCATGTCGAGAGTTATACCATTGGGGGTACTGAGCTAAAGGTAATCGTTATTATTGTGATCAGAGGTCCATACCCTCATAAGCTACTGCACCCCTCCTTCCGTTGTAAAGCGGAACACAAGAATAAAATTTGTAATTATTTAATAAAAAGTAACTAAAATAAAAAATTTCCTAATATCCAAAGTAGGAATTGATTTTCTTAAAGTTTTTTTTATATTGCTTGTTTTCATTTTTAAATAGAAAAGCGTCTTTTATATTTAATCTAGTTGTTACAAAAATAATTTTCATAGAAAGCTGTTTTGCAACTGTATTATACATCGAACGTTTGATAAAAAAGGTTACAATCACAGCTGTTTTAATCCTACATTTTTAAATTTCTTTCTTTTTTCAGAAAAAAAAATCTTTCAAAAATAATGCAACGGGTATGTTTTTTTTTCATTCAATAAATCTCCGGAATCCCTTCAGATTTTCGAATTTCATGGTAACTTGGGCACACGCAATAAATGCGTTTGACACGTTAATCGGTTAAATGAAATTTAAAGGAAACAACTTTTCTAATGTCGTTTGTCTTATAAAAGCTTAATGATGATGGATTGTGGCATTCAACTTTGAGATCGATGAAGGGGTTGCAGTTTGAATAACACGATCAATTCATCATGATATTTTTTTGAGATTAATCACATTTATCGGAATATTGGCTGAATATCGTATTTCTATTAAAATATCCAATGGCTGTAAAAGATAAACCAGTACATTTCCTTGAGTTCAGTAATTCATGAAATGTTTTAGGAAATGGTAAAATAAAGTATTTTTAATTAATTCGGTGAATATGATGAGTATAAAATGAGATCATATATATTTATTATCGATCAACGGAGACGATAATTAGGCATAGTTGAACTTTGGGAGAGAGGCTCGCATTCACATTCTGAAACATTGTTTTTAAACTTTTAATTTATAAAGTATTTAAATTTCTATTCAGTGAAACTAGCTGAGGAAATTTTAGTTTTGAAAAAGGCCTACGACTCTGAAAATTCGTGTTGCTCATTCTTCTCACATTGAATTTTTCTTCACTTTTGACTTGTTTTTTTTTCTTACGATTTTTATTTGATAATTTTATTTCAGTAAATACTGGTTTATGTAACTAAATAGTTGCTACATTAACTTTCCAACCTTGCAGTGTTGTACAGAGAATGATTGTCGTAAAGCAATTGATTATAAATTAATTAAAATTTAAAAATTAGAGAATAAAGATTAAAATGAAATATGCTATGAATATTTCAATGTATCATGTCAGAACATGATTTATTGAACGGCCAAGCACCACGTGCTCGTGCAGGTTAAATTATATTATTATTCATTTTAATCGTTTCATTGAATGAGTCACTTTAGCATTGCAAACGATCCAAAAAGCTTTGTCTCGCATTTATTGTTTTAAAAAATATCACATTTACTGTTTATTTCCTTTCCTATAATCACGTGCACAAAATGATACTTTTTCTAGGTTTTATTAACGTTATATATTAATTTATTAATTTTAAATCGGAGCTTCTGTAAAGATGATGTTAACACGGTTTTAAAAGTTAATTTTTTGAGGTCCTCGTGTAGATAATATTTTTTTTTTATTTTTTCGCCTACGGATATTTTTATTTTTTGCGTACGGATTTTTGTTGACGCCACAAACATCATTCCCAAAACAACATGTTCTGTTATGATGATAATGAAAAATGTGCTGCGTATGAATGATTTTTGCAGCAGTTTCAAGATAAAAATATTAATTTTTAATTATGTTAATTTAATTGATGCTTCATTATTAGCTAAAGTTTTTGGTTCTGTCGAATAAGCTCCCAAAAATCATTGTTCAAAAATTCGATAATATACTAAAATTCAAAAGAGATTTCTGTTATTTAAATGTACAGTTATTTACATACAGTTATTTAAATGTACATGTATTACAGACTATTTTATTCTGTTTCATTTTCTAACAAATTGTCCAACAAAATTTGTAAATAAATTAAAAAAGAATAATAATGGTCATGATTATTTGAAACTGAAAAATGTAAAATGCCTGTAAATTAAAACATTTTATGCTTTCAATTAATATAACATTGAGGTTGATGCTTCAAAATACATCTCCAAATCCTAGTTTTTTTCAGGGATTTTTTACTCACAAATTTATTGAAAATTTTCCGTTATTGACTTTTAAAATTAACAGTTAGACATGCAAAAGACGAAAATTAAATGAAGATCCCAAAAAGTTTCACTCAAAGGCTTGTTCTCATAAGACAACTTGAAATTCATTATGCTTATTTCAATTTTATATTTCTGTTAAATAAAAGATAATTTACAATCTTTAACAAGATTTAAATGTATCTTCTAACAAAAGTTGCATCGTTCTTCTCCATTTGGAGATGTGTAATTAACAAGTACTTAGGGGAGCGAATGCGCTGTATATGGTTTGCTTATTCATCTTGATGAGACGATTTAAAAAAATGTATTTACAACACAATCAAGCATACATATTGCTATTTATACGAATATATATTTAGATTATCAGTTGACTCGCATCAAAAATGAATTCATACAATAAGAAAATAAACTGAATGTATAGATTCGAAACATTAATTGAATAGTTTTTGACATTCAAATCTAATTTTGTCCAGTGCAATGAGTTGGCACATCATACTAAATTAGAATTGATCTTTGCTAATGTATTCGTGTAATAATTTAAGCAATAATACAAAAATTGACATTCAGATTAATATATACATTCAAATTTAGAAACGTTCACAACAAATAAAATTTAAATCTTCACATGTAGTTAATTAAAAAAAATTATTATAAGCAAAAAACTAGCTTTATAATCATCGATATTTGCGAAAATTAAAAAAGAATATTCTAGAAAAATTTCGAAAAACAATTATATATAACAGTTAATATTATATAATATTTCTGATTAGATAATATTTTTGTTTTACTTGCATATTTGTCTCAAAATTTTAAAAATGGGATTTGTTAAAAAAAATCAATCAGCAAATCAAAGATAACGTAATAAGATTTAACTAAGAATTTTTTAACGCAAATTCTTATAACATCATTTTAGATATATTGTCTACAAAATTTAGCAATATGATTCCCACTTTATGAAAATCATTATAAGGAATACAGAATTAAAAACAATAATGACGATATAGAGCTATGTCAACTTTCCTCTTCCAGTATTTCTTATTTAAACTATTTTCATTCTTTAGGCAAGTCAAGGTGCTTAAATATTTATTTGAAAGAATAATGTCCTACATTTTAATATTTTTTTTCTGTAAATTTATTTCACCCATAAAAATATGACACAACTTCAAAAGGGAAGAAGGATATTAACAAGGCACATAAGAGCAAATAATATTCACAAAAATAGTCTTGTTTGGATTAAAATTTTTTATCTCATTTAATCTTATTAAACGCTTGAGTCTGCTAGACGAATCAATAAAGGAAACATTGAAATAAAAGCGCACATTTGCAATGCAGAATAACATTTCTTTTAAAATAAATAAAACAAATATATTTTGCAAAGTGCTTTCAAAGTAATTTGAAAGCTATTTTAAAGCATTCTAAAGCTTTAATACCTACACATTTTTTTTTATTTTGTCTATGGATTTTCAATAGCTGTTGAAAGGGTTTCGGCACGCACAATAAAGTTTTAATGACAATGTTTCTTAAATTCATCCAACGTTTTATATCACTAATCCTAAATTCCTACTAAATTCAGTACTCTTTATTTAATCTATTTCTCGCAGTTTGTTTAAGTTTAGGCATTGCTTTACAATGTAATTAAAAACTACAATGTGTTTTGGAAGATTAATTTTCTATGTTATACTAAGCAATGTATTCTTTAAACATAACTGGAAATTTCATACTCAGAGAATTAAAACTGATCGGCCTAAAATAATAATTTTTTTTTTAGGAAAAATTACCTTATTTCAAAGAAACAGTAAAATATATCTATAATGACTTGGAATAGCATATTTAAATTATATTATGTCTAATGAATTTTTATTATTTTTTATTCATTAGATAAATTATAATATTCTATTTATAAAGAAAAATAATTCGACAATGAATTTAATTTTTTTGAGATAATATTGCAACTCCTAAAAATTTATTAAACTAAAAACTATTCAGATTTTTATCAAGGTTTTAAAAAAATTTCTAAATATCCCGTGAATTTAAAAAAAATTGGAATTTCTTTTATTTATTCTTCAATTAATAACTTATACTCATGCCTAACGCGGGCGCACACGTTTTTTTAAATGATTTTATCATCAAAGCATTTTCTTACTTTACTAACATATAAGCAGAATCGATCATAATACGAATTACAGTTATATATAAATAGAACATGTTAAAATAATCGATATCGAATTTGAAATAAATCATATTTATATGTTTATTAAATATATAAATATATTATTATATGAAATATTTATGAAAATATATATTAAATAAATATTTAAAATAATATATACTTTCCATTTTTTACATTTTTTCTAACTTTAATATCATGAGTTAGAATAATATTGATACTCACTACATTACAACCATTAATAGCAAATAAAAATTTGATTAATTTACTTATTAAATTATAATTAAGTTCTATGATATTTTAGAAAATACATTGTCATAAAGGATGCATTAATCTTGGCGTCACTAGAATGACAAATAGTACTCCTCTCGGAGAAAAGAAAGTTTTCACTTCCATTTTTGTAACAAAGAGGAAAAATTTTCATTTTTTTTTATTTTAGCATTAATGAGGGTGAAGTTTGAAAGAAAGATTCTTTTGAAAAATGTTTTCTGTAAAATATCAAGACGTAATGCAACAACTAAAGTTTATCAGAACAACAGTTTGAGAAAACAATAAGTTAATATATTTGGCCTACTTTCTTATATAAGAAGAAAATTTGCAACTTCTTATAGATTTCTAGCAATTTTACCAATTATGAAAAGCGATTTGAATAATCTAAGGTTAACATTTAAATAAAATAATTCGGAAATTATCGCCTATAGAAAATGAACACAATTGAAATTAATGTACATAGATCAACCTAAATATTTTAACACTGTAATAGAATTATTTTTAGTACAAAGTATTTTATTCGCCAATAAAGGAAAAAAAAGGTTTTATTTTTAAAATCTTCATTCTTTTGCCTTTAAGAAGTGTCAAACTTTTACAAAAATATACATTAATACATGAAAGGATACCTTAAAAATTGTTTTATAAGCGCAAATTGAGAAAATAGATTTTCTAAACTATGCAGCTCAATTTCTTAGGAAAATCAAAGCGAAAGTATTGTTTGATTCCCATTTTCACTTCATAAGGACTCGCATCTTAGTTTAACATCTCTTGCTCTCTATTATTATTTCTTCATTCTTCCTTTTCTCATGTAAGATTAAAAACAACGTTGTCTTTGATCTTCATCTTTTTGAACCAACTTTGATGTTTTTATTCTGATTTACTTTACATGATCGACTTAAAATTAATAAGATTTATTAGTTATTCTTTTTTAGGTGCACCTTAAATTCGAGAAAAACTGTCCCCTTAATTTTACTCTTTAGTTTAACCAACAATTTTGCCTATAAAATTCATTTATGTAATCCTATTATGACAATGTTTAAATAAATTTATATTAGCCATTTTTTTTTCTTTTTAAATGTAAAAAAAAATATTGTTACTTACTTTAAAGCATCATAAGAAATATTCGTCTTTGATTAAAATAACTGTTTGAAAGTAAATAAAGTTCAATTTATTTTCTAACTATAACCAAAGAGGTCTTTCTCATAAATATTATTCCGCAAGATAGCTTATAGAATAAGTTACGAAACCTAATAATATTTAGAGAAAACCATGCTACTTAAAACGAATATTTTAATACTCGGATATTTAATAAAATTGAGATTATTATTTCTGATTTAGAATACGATTGAATTAAAGCAAAATAGGTATGTTCATAATTCTGAATTCATTTCAAAAAGTGAATTTTGCTATTGCGTCAAAATTCTAAAATCAATAATTCTTTTCTGTATTTTAAGCTTTCCAAAAGATTTCATATAACCTTTTATAGAAAAAAGATCAATTAAATTATACTCTAACAGCATGATTGCCACTTAATATGTTCTAATATAGTACACATTAAATTTGATTTTTAGAATACCCATCAGTTTGCAATTTTTAGGAAACACAGAATCTATAAAAAAGAATAATAGCTAAACAAAAATTGAAAGTCTGTAATATGAGTGAATTCAATCGCCACATTGTCGTTTTATAAAGAATTTCTGCCGGGATAGCCTGGTTTGTAAAGCGTTGGACTCGTAGGTTGCGAGTTCGAAACTCACAGCCGAAAATCGTACTCTTGGCTCTAGATGGCGCTAATTGTAAAAACAAAGCGAAGCATATCTTAAGCTTAAAATCTGCTGATCGTATAAGTGGGGGCATGTCCATGGCAAGTGCCATTAATAACAACAACATAAAGAAATCCATAACTATAGAGATTGAACTTTAATTTCATCACTTTTTCGTCATTCAAATCTTATAATAATTGTTAGTGGGGAAAATAATTATTTTAAAAAGCTTACAAAATTGAAAAAAAAAGTTCGAAATATTTAAAGAATAAACAGTGAATTTTTGTAAAACTAATTTTTCAAACCATTTCAGAACAACTTAATTAAACATATAATTATAATTCCTCTTTAACAAGTAGAAGTTCTTTTAAGAAAAAAAATGTTTACCTGATTTAAAAATGTATCATTTAAAAAAACGAATCAGTTTTATTTTAAATTTTATCTAAAACATGAGCATCATTTTAAAACTTACTTTCCAAATTCAACTTTCACGACATTTTTTTTAGCAAGAACTAATATCACAGGACTTTGAACTGCAAGTGAGATCTAATATATTCATACAGACACATCTTCTCTTTTAAATTGAGGAAATGCTTTATATATTAAGAAGTTTACTAAAATCAGTTGTTTTATCGACCATTATTTATTTTTTTTGTCTTCCTTTATATAAATAAAAGGAAAGTAATTTCCACTTATGCCAGGATCTCCAAACCGATCGAAGGCATGCAGATTTAAACTACTATGGCTGAATGACCGAAACGACACAGCAACAACACTGGCGGGAACTGTGGTTGAGTCCTAATGACCATTACCGGCCACGGTACAACCCTTCCCATAGGAAGTGCGTCCCCTTCATTGATGGAAGGAGCCTGCCTCCACCTGTTAGTATTCCCTCCAGGGTGGTGAGTTCCAACCACTTTGCTGAAAGCATTTCATCCTCATTTCGAGTTGCACCCCTGAGGGGAAGGAAAGGAATTTAAATAAAATTGCCCTGAACATTTTTCACAAATATCAATTGAAATTGGACTATTGGTGTGAACATAGAAATCATATAGATAAATCCTAGAAATAGTTTAATTATGGTTATTGGCAATTGGTTAATTATGGTTGGCTGTTGTCAATTGGTTAATTAATTATTGGTTGGCAATAGTTTAATTATGGTATATGGCAACATAAAATATCATTTCGGCATATTTTTCATTTAATAGTATTTCGATGATACAAATGTTTATCAATATGATTTAAGGCAAACATTTCAGAAAACCATACATTTAATTATGATTAATGGATGACATTTTTTTCTTTCTTATTCCAATATAAATCTTTCAAAATTATGAAATAAATATTACCTTGAAGCAACTCAGTCGCATTATTCCCGTTATGAATGCTTTTTGATTTCCTAAATGTTAATATAGTTCCTACCTTCTATTCATTATACATATCTGTCTTTATAAATTTTCATTTCCTAATAAGGTTAATCAGCATATACATAATACTTGTAACCATTAACAAAAATAATGTTTTCACGCTATAAAATTTTCGGTAACCATAATGATAATAAATGCATATGTATGAGACAGTGTGTGTAAGTCAAATTGTCCAATCGCAAACTATCTTTGCCTTATTCATGATTTTTTGGAGTCCTAAATAGCGTGGCTTTATTAAATATTTTCTCTCCAGATTATACCAATTAGGACTAAATCCTACAAATTCCTTTCTTTTCCCCTTTCATATATTCCTTGCTTTCTGCCTTCCCTTCAGAAGATATCAGAAAAATTAAGAGTGCTTAATTTTATTATCTTTTTCCCGGGGGAAAGATGTCACAGACCAACGTTCCAATCAATAACGAGGTCTCAAAAACAAGTGACGGGAGACAGAAAAGCAGCGGAAACACTCACGAGGGTCAGAGAACAGAACACACACATACAAAAAAATGACATCGGTAAATAAACTGGCTGGAAGAAAGTCTGGACATCTTTGTTTAGTTTGGAGAATAAAAACGGCTTATCCTTCATATTGTGTCACAATATGAGAACCACGAAAGGTCTTCATTCGTCGATGACATGTTCTTTGTGAGATGTGAAGATATTTTTGCTGTCTTCTTGAACCCACGAATCTGCCTGAAATTTGCAGATTTCTTCTTTCGATTGTGTAAAAAGCGTAAGATGCACACACATTTAATTATAAACAACCTCTTGTGAATTGTCTTGTTATATGGCATGAGTTCTCGTAATTCGAGATATTAGGAAAGAAAAAAGAAAGCTAGTTAAGTACCAGATATTTTACGTATAAATTGTTCGATCTTACCGAAAATAAATTTCGTGGATCATCAGACAAATAATTAGTCCTGAAAAAAGGCTGGATTTTCTTATAATTTCATAAATAATTTATTCTTTTCATAAATTTATATTTTTTGTGCATTCCAACGAGTTGAAAAGAAGAACGATCAAATTTAACAGAAACATAATTAAAGTACTGACACCGATTCCGTAAAGATTTTTAATAATATTATTACTGATATAAGAAAAATATAAATCATTTTTTATTTTATTTACTATTTTCATGGTTTTAAAAGATGATTATAGAATTTAATAGAAATATAATTAAAAGATCGACACCAACTTAATAATTTTTTTTAATATTGAGAAATTTTTAACATTTAATTTAAGTATAAATAATTGTATCTTCGATTTAACATTTTTTTATGGTTTGCATACTTTTTTAGATCTTCGTATTAGTTTTGCATCATACTTAAAAGAGAAAAGAAAAGCGTTTCTCTAAAAAAAGTTATTAATATTGATTAAAAATAATTTTACATGAACCTCCTTTCTATTTAAAACATAACTTCATCCGGGGGATATATCATTCCAGGATGCGAAATTGTAGTATAAAGAAATCATCACTCCCTAAAGGATGAACTTTTAGGGGAGCAACGAAATAAATAAGTCACGTAGTACACATAGTAAGTGATATCTTCTATAAAACTATGCAAATAAATTAAGGTCAAACTCCATTTCTCGGAGAATTCATTCTTTGACAGAAATGTCATTTCTTAAATCTGTTTCAATTGGATTTATTTAATTAGGAAGATTTATCTTGACTAATCGTAACTTCATTCTGACGTTGTCATCACATATGGGATATTTCCACCTCGGTTGCATTTTATTTCAAGTTAAATGTGATCTATTTCGTGAATTATATCTGAATTGTCAAGTGTACAAAAGGAACAGATACCACTCCAGGATTAAGGAGTAAATTGATCTACCTAAATCATAATACTTTTATTATTATGATAGATAATCCAAAAGAAGTTGGAATGGAAAAATCCAATGTTTTCATGAATATTAATTATCAAAATAAGTTTGAAGTTAATTTCTGATAACTGGAACAAAATATAAAATCGTGTGAGATAAAACGTTTAATATGGACACAATTCTTGTGTGAAATAGTAAAATGCATTTTAACAATATAAATATAGATATTTATACTGAATTATTGGTTAAGGCTGAGTGCGTTGATTCGCTGACAGTACAAAGAAGCTTTAAGTTGGAGATGGCTAAGTACACTGCTCAAAACAATTAGGGGAGAACATGGTTTTAACAGAATTAAGCAAAGATGTCTACCAATAAGTAACATAAAATGAACCATTCATAAATTACAGCCTGCCAGAAAATGGAAGAAGAAAACTTTATATGCAATTTAAAGTTTATGACGTCAAAAACCAGAAAAAGGATATAAGGCCAGAAATCGGGATGTTGCAGAAGTGTCTGTTTTATTGCATTAACTGTGAAATTTTATTACGCAGTCTTTCTGTTTTTGAGACAAGCTTATGAGAATGTCTAAACAACGTGATTTACCGGAATCCATGGCATGGCGTGTCATAGGCTGACTGGAATCAGGCCAAACACAACGGAGTATCGCGGACGCTGTTGGAGTCGCCAGAAGTGTTGTTGCAAGGCTGTGGAATAGATTCCAAGAAACAGGAAATGTTAGACGTCGACCAGGGCAAGGTCGGCCACGTGCCACTACAGCAACTGATGACCGGTATATACGGTTAACAGCCCGTCGAAACAGAACAGAGAATGCTATTCAGCTGCAAAGACAGTTGTTCTAGGCAACAGGACGAAGGCTGTCCAGCCAAACAGTACGCAATAGGTTTCAGTACGCAATAGGGGAGGGCTCTATACGCGTAGGCCAATGGTCTGCATTCCGTTGACCTTCCGTCGGCCCGAAGAAGGTGGGCCGCTGAACATCGAAATTGGCATCAACATGATTGGATCCAAGAGCTGTTTACAGACGAGTCCCAATTCAGTCTGGAGTGTGACACTCTACGTGTTCTGGTATGGCGGGAGAGGGGCACTCGAAATAACCTCGCATTCGTTCGTGAAAGGTCACAATACAGACGAGCTGGTTGGATGGTATAGGGTGGAATCAACATAGGCGGACGTACGGACCTCCATAACATTCGGAGTGGCACTTTGACCGGCCGCAGGTATGCAGACGAGATACTACGATCTCATGTCATCCCTTACGCTGGAGCTATTGGCGATTCCTTTATTTTCCAGAATGATAATGCCCGACCGCTTAGAGCTCTTCTAGAGAAGCTGAACATGCTTAAAGCTGAAACAATACAGCGTATGGAATGGCCAGCACGCTCTCCTGACCTGAATCCAATCGAGCATGTTTGGGACATGCTCGGACGACGCATTGCGGCACGGCCAAGGCCGCCTGTGACTGTCCCAGACTTGAAGATTGCACTTCTTGAGGAATGGATCAGTATTCCCCAAAATCTGATCGATAACCTCATCGCATCCATAGCAAACAGGTGTGCAACAGTCTTAGTTGTTCGAGGAGACCACACGCCCTATTAAACTCATGCATCATGTCTATTCAGAGCCTTTTTTTATCGTTTATATGTGACCAAATTGTTGCCCTAAATCATCTTTTCATGTTTTTTCCATATTTTCTAAGCTTAATTCCGCATTGTTTTATTTTTTTTCTCTGTATTGTGCATGGATACGCGTGTACTACCCATTGTAAGCCAATACGTGGTTGTCTCGCAGTATTTTTTTTTTTTTTTTTGTTTTTTCCCCTAATTGTTTTGAGCAGTGTACATCGATACAAAAATAATTAGATCAAAATTCAAGGAAACAAATTTGCATTTGGCAAGGTTAGAACATCATATCTGATGCAATGATTCAATGCATGGGACTAGAATGAAGCCAGCTTAATTTATTTAAAAAAATATTTTACTAAGATTTGGCAAATACTTATTTTATTTTTGAAATGAGACTCGAAAAGTTTTCATTATTGATACTAAATTTTGCTTGAAATTTTAATATTGAATAGTTTTTATCGTAGGCCATTTATTGTTCAACTGAGTTATATGACGATTTTGGTTTACTCACAAATTAATTCTTATAAAAAAGCAATGGGGGAAAAGGTCATCTTCTGTGAGATAAAATATAAAAAAAGAATAAAATGAGATCTGCTATGCATGTTTCAATGTATCGTCGAAAGATAATTTCTTGAATGGCTAAGCGCCACTTGCTAGTTAAATTATAATTTTATTCATTTTAATTGATTCTTTGAATTAGTTACCTTAATTTTGCAAATGATCCAAAAAAACATGGTCCCGCATTGATTGTTTATAAACAATATCACATTTCCTGTATAATTCATTTCATATAATCACGTGCTCTAAATGAAATTTTTCGAGGTTTTATTTGCTTTAGTCATTAACTTATTTTTTAAAATTGGAGCTTCTGTAAAGGTGATGGCAACACGTCATTAAAAGCTGATATTTTGAGATGCTAGTGAAGATAAAATTTTTATTTTTCGCCTATGAATTTTGGTTGACTACAGAAAACCTCATTCTAAAAACAATATTATGTTCGGAAATAATAATAATACATAAAGATATCAATAGGAAATATGGAAATTTATAACGCAATAAAACAAATAGTATAATGCTAAAAAATTGTGTACGTCACTGTTATCAAAATTTGAAATTTAGAAATATTTTGTTAGAAAATGTCGAAGTCCCTAAAGCCCTCTTAAACAAAATATTTAATTAATTTTAGCAGTTATTAATTAGTATGAATCGACGGTCTTTAAAAGCATATAGTAAAAATAATTGAAATATAAAGTAACAGAAAATAACATACGTACATACAGGTGTTTTCAATTGACTAAGCTGTCACATTAAATATAAATCATATCGAATATAAATTATAGATAATTAAATTCAAATATATTTCGTACTAGCAGTAAATGTAAACATGCTTTAAAATAAACATTTCTTCTACAATTTCCTAGTTCATGATAATTTGAATCAGGTAAAGCGGACTAAAAGAATTTTTATATAAACAACGAAAGATAAACAAATTTTAAAGCTTAATTTTTTCCCCCACAGTCTTTAAGCTTTTCTTCCTTTGAAAATAAGCGGAATAAATTATATAGCACATATAGTTAGTTATAATATTTATTTTCATTATTAATTTATGCTGTATTGGTTCTCATTTTAATTACTACTACTCTAAGAAAAATGTACAGAGAAAGACTTGGGCAACAAAAGTAACAAATGAAATAGAAAGAACTTTTCTGCCATTTATTTTAAATGAAAATAAATTAATACCTCTCTGTGTACAACCTTTTCTTTTCTATAACCAAATATTTTCTCTGCATTTTGATGGATTATAAAGAAAACTTTCTTTTTTATGTATTTATAAATGATTATCCTCTATCTATTAACATGTCATTTTAAATAAGGAGAAAATTAGCAGACTCTAAAACTCTACTCAATTATTGAGAAGAAGAAAAGGGTTTAATTAAAAGTAAAGTTTTTGATCTCCCCTCATTTTATCAAATGAGTGTTCTTTTGAGTTGACTTCTTTTAAAGTAAAATAATTAATGAGAGCTTCAGCTTTCTGTTGTCAACTACGGTGTTGTCTGCAAAAGCGACATAAACAAAAAAACCGTCTGAATTTCGAGGATCAAGGACGTATCCCAGACTGCAGACAAATTTAATTTACACAATATTTTATTGAATTCTACTGCATTGATATTGTCAGAGTTTTTTTTTTTACTGAATTAGTTACCAAAGGATGAAAAAGATTTCTGAAAAGTTCTTAAAGGTGGCAAAAAATATTTCGTTCATTTAAAACATTATTTACTTCATTTAAATTCGTATTAATTTTTAAAAGAATTCTCAGGATTCTTTATCAATATTAATGTGACAGAATTAATCTTAACGAAACCATTTAGAAACTTTATTGCATTTGGGATTGGAGGCTGTAATGCCGCTAATATGTGCGGATGTTCCAGACAAACGACAAAAAAGACACGGGGAGAAGTGGGAGAGTTTGGAGGGAAAGTGTGGCTGATACCATTTAAAGTTTGTCTGTTCGTATAAATTCTAGAATAGTTTTTAAAAAATGAATTTATATGTAATTGTACATGCCCAAATATTCATTAATCATTTGACAAATAAATTACAATAAACTCATATTAAGTGGCAATACTTAAGTCAACCCACTAGATAGGGAATATAACTATCACGGACAAGGAAAATGTTTGCTCTACATCAGTACAATTGAATTTCTTTTTCTTAGTAATACTAGTTTTTATTTCGCACGCACGCACGCACAATATGAGGGAATTAATATTGAGAACTCTAAGTAATCTCCAATTAACCAAGATAAATTAATTTTAAATGTTTTCGAAACTGGTGCAAATATAAGTCTCTATATATCGATTTAATTGTCAATTTCTAATTATTGTAAAAGATGGAGACACCAATCTATATATAATATAAAATATAATATTAGTGTGTATGTGTTCTTCAACATCGTGAAAGCAATACCAAAAAATTTCACTTTGTGCATCAAATTCCAAAGTGACCTTATATTATTTATACAGTGTCATTTCATTTATAAAATCTTAATTCAACTCAATCGATTACGAAAAGTCTCAAATCCTCAAATATTACAAATAAATGAAACTGCGGTGGCTGAGAAACCCCGGTATTACTTTGAAATACTTTTTACTATAATTAGAAACACTTATTTAAATATCTGAAGAGCCCGTTAATACTTTAGGCTTAATGTATTTGTGGGAAAATAAATTATTTCCAGAACTCTTGAAATGTATTATGGATAATTCTATTCTCTGTTTCTTTACACCCTATATGTCATAGGTAGAATAAATGGGCTTCTGATGAGAAAATATTTTTTCTTTATAATCTAATTATTTGTTGTTTTATTAAAATTTTTAATTTCATGCCAACATCGCCATTTTGTGAAAAATTCTTGAAAATATAATGAAAATTCAAAAAATATTTATAACGAAAACTGTTAAGTAAATATATTTACAATAACCGTTATAATGGACATTTTTTTTATTATATCCAAACTTTTTATGTATTTTTATATACACTATTTAATGACCAAAAAACAAAGATATTTCACTAACTGCGTTAAATTAAGGAATATCAATAGAATATAATCCTTTTTTTTAAAAAAATTTACAATCTTCTTTAATGAAAAAAATGAAAATGGATATATGGGGAATTTTGAAATTTATTATCATGTCTGAACATGATGTTGCTTTTGGGATGAGGTTTTTGGCATCCACAAAAATGCGTGGGCAATGAATTGAAATTTTATTACCTGCACGATCATCTCAAAAAATCAGCTGCTAATATCGCGTTGCCATTGGGCTTACAAAAGCTCTGATTAAGAAAAATTAGCACAACAAATAAAATCTAGAAAAAAAAACTAGAAACACACGATTACATTAAATGAAATTAGTAGGAAATGTGATATATATTTTTTTGCAAAAAATCAATGCGAAAATAGTTTTTGGATCGTTTGCAATACTACTACTTTTTACTTGTTCTCTTCATCAATTCTAATCTATAATATAAGTCCTGTAAATAAATAAGCTACCATCATGGGATATGAAAGTGAAACAAACATCAATATATTTCATATTTTGGAATTGTACAGGACAAAATTTCAACATGTAAGTTATCTTTCGAAGAACATAAAAAGTGCGTAAAGAAATGCAATATAAGAAAACGACATTTGAATTTATAAAATTGTCCAAAGAACTGTATTTTTTCAACGGACAAAAATAGAAAAAACCCAATTCCAAATTTTATTCACGTTTTTTTTTTCTTACTTCATACTGGTGAAGATAATCCTAACAATCTTCCACCGGAGATAATAAAATGTACCAAAACAACTACAAATTGAGGCACATCAGTTTTGAGAAAACTGCAAGAGGAAGACGTGAAGCATCATATTTGAAATTTCTACATCCCTCAAATTCTAATTTCAATACAATTGTGTAGCACTTGTAATCCTCGTTATTTGTTGTCAGAGCAAAATATATTTTGGAATTGAAATTTCGTGGATGGAGTTTTTGTGATTTATTTCTTATTTATCTATACTGTTATAATGTATAATTTAATACCAAAAAATATTTATATATTTTATGGAAAATAAAATTACAGATAGACAAATAAACTTTTAGAAGATTAATAGTATCATAAATGCTGTTGTTTTTATTTTTCTTATCCTTATTTTTGACATTTGTTATAAACAAGACCGCTGACGAATTCATCGACTTTAAGCCGAGAGAGCGTCTCTTGTTATTAGAAGTGCCATCTGGAGACAAGAGTACATCTTGCCGGCGTCCTGGCATTGAGATAACGAGTCTTCTAGTTATCTGGGGGTCCCCGATTTTGAGTTCCGGTTCGGGCAGGGCGTTCTTCTGATTTCTGCTTATGAGGTGTGTGAAATGTGCCCACCCCCTCCTTGTAAAAAGAGGCTGTGCAAGCGAATGTGATGTGTGTGTAGCTCAAGTCGTACTCTTGGCCCTAGTCGGCGTTACTTCAAACAAGAGTCGCTTATTTCGGCTTAAATTCGTTGATGCATCAACGGGCTTATCAAAGCAAGTAAAAACAACAACAGAGTACATTGTAACGACTTGACCACGGGCGAGTCAAATGAAATGGCAGCGTGTTATACACAAAGGGTTTATTTACAGCTTTACACAAGAAAACACGTCATCAAGGTTAGATGCAGGAAATATTTACAACGGGATTGTCCCCCGGGAATTTACAAGCTGTCTGCGTGTTCGGCTACTGTCTGTAGCTCCAGAGATCTACGGATTACTTCCGGTAGATCTTTCCAACCTACTCGAGATTACGCCGTCTTTTAACCTCAGCACTCCTCACAGCTCGTCTCATCCACCGGATCAGCTTGTTTCCTCTTCCCCTCTTCTCTCCTTCTCTCTTCCCTTTTTAACGGGCGCGAAGTTCCACCTCTCAGGCTGATATTGGCGCGCTGGAGATGCCGGTTGTCCAATCATTCTATTCCTACTCGCGCCACCATGTCGTGGGAAGATTTCTGAGACATCCACCCCTTATCAGCACCGTCACAACACCCGCTGTTCACACCTGTGTTCTTCCTTCAATCGGTTGTAAACAGCATCTGCTGTTCGTTATCGGAACCCTTCCCAACTGGGTGGTCCATAGACGAAATAGTCCCGTCTGGTATTTCGGCACAGTTTACTGCTTTAATGAGACGAAAACATGTATGATCCCTTATCTGTTTTTCTCAAATTCTAAGAACGGGAAAAACACAATGGGATGAATAGCCTCACCACTGGATAGGAATATCATTGTTCGATCATGTGTCTCTTCCAGAAGGAGACAAAGTGGTGACTTCCTTGCAACATCTTAGATACGCTTGTATAGCACATTCGATTACACAACCTCTTTGGAATGTTTTTTGCCTTTGGAAAGAACCCCCCTTTTTATAGGAGGACCCTTTCGTATACCTCACAGATTGAACACGGGATATAGAACAACCATAACTTAACAACTCGGAACCCCCAAATCAGGGGATGTACATTCTGTCTTTAGGCCAGGTCACCGGTTAAAAAAAACAAAGTAAATATTCATTAAAATAACTGATTATAAATGCTAGACAAAATTTATGACACGATTATTCTTACAAGAGATTTAGGCGCACAATCTTTTAATCCCAGTTAATTTTTGGCATGTTAACACTTTGGTAACCGGCAATTTTACACAGAAACTATGTCATGTCACCGGCTACTTTTTTGTAATTGAATATGAAAGTAAAATGTTCTATATCGTCCACGGCGTTATAAATTGAAATAGATAATGCAAGTGCAATGACGAGTTAACTCCTCACCGTTCAACACCGTTTGGACAGGAAAAGACGAGTTAACTCGTCACCGGTCAGCAAAGTGTTAAGATTTTAATATCTATATTTTATTTTACTGAGAAACAGTGGCATTACTATATTGTAAAAGTATTTATAAGATGATTCATATTTTGTAATTACATTCGCCAAAAATTCCAAATATTGATATGATTCTGTCCTTCTTCCTCTCTTGAAAGTCTTCGATACAAAAGAGTCCTTAATAATTCTTCTTCGAAAAACGAATCATAAACAAGATTAAATTTTTAATTGACGATGAAAAATTGTTTCAATTGGATTTACCCTATCAATTTTTTGGCACAGTTTAATATACTACGCATTTTATTCACAATTTATGTTTAAACAACTCCTTCAAAAAACTAATCTCTATAATCACTTTTTTATATTTTCACTCATACTCTTCATTATCTTGTGCATTCATCCAGTTTTGATGCACAAAAGATATTTTTCATTCTAGACTTTGTCATTTCTTGTTATATTGTACTTATATGTAGGTTGCCATTTGTTTGTTTCTTTCGTATTGATTGTTGTATAACTATTCTTGACTGAAGTCCACCTCCATCTCTATTAAACCGGGAATGGTCCACATGGGCTTTAGTAACGGAGGTGTTGTGTGATGTTAAGTGTATAGTTAAAAAAACAACCTATCATTATATTTTTTCTGAGTCAAGTTACATTTTTATTTACTGTATTTTCATAGTTTTAATAATTATATAATTTGAGATTTAAAAAAAACAAAAAAATGTTCCAAGGAAAAAAAAACGTTAGCACAAGAAAGTTGCAATTCTCTTCTAGGTGTATTAAAATCAAATGAAACTAATTTGTTGCTTGAATACTTGGATTTTTCAAGAAAATTTAATTGCTGTAGAGGATTTTATAAAGTAAAAATGACACATAATATATGCAGTAAAAATGTGAAATTTTATATTTAAACAAATGTGCCAACATTGTGTACTATGATGACATCATAATTTGATATTTCATTCAAACATCAGTATTTCTGTAGGAAAAACTACCTGTAGCAAGAATGCTAATGCCAAAGAATTCTTAAATTCTTGTGATTAAATTGCAGCGTTCATTTATTTCAAATTGGATAGCTCTGTTGCCTAAATTTCTCAATAAGCATGTTTCACGTTAGAGGAGACATCGGGAACTGAGAATATCATAGTGAAGTGGTTCATCCAATTTACAAAATCAAATGTGAGTCTCAATAGAAACACCCATACATCAAAAAAGAAAAACGTAATCTTTGTCTTTGGAATGCTGAATTCCTATAGATTTTCAAAATCGTCACATTCTTGTTCCAGTTGCAAACTGCTCCATCTGCGCTCCGTCAAAATTAGAATATGGGAGCAAATAGGAAAAAAAATGTTCCTTTTATAAGATATCACCACATCTTACATGGCAAAAGTGACGAAGAAATTGATTGGAAAGTAAGGTGACATGCTCTTCTGACTTTATGCCATCTGGTTATTATTCTTTTGTTAATGAATAAACAATAAAGTTAGTTAAAAATATATTAAATAGTTTAATATGTGTACCTGGACTTCTGTCGGCTTAAAATAAAATGCTACAATTTTTCACATAACAAGATTCATCTCCATAGGATATTTAATTAAACTAGAAAACTATTAAAATTTCATTATTATTTGATTCTCGATAAAACAATCTTTTAGTTTTCAACAATAGTCTTAAGCCTTTATACCAAATAAAACCCCTTTATTACAATTTAATTTTTATCTAAGATTTCATTTAAGATATTAAATGAAAAAAGGAAATTAAATTTTTGTTATAAGCTTTAACACTAATTTTTTTCAAACCAAGCATGTTGGAATGAATACACACCCTCTAAATTTCAGATCTATTCATTCTATCTATATTTTACCTTTTTAATTTTTTCTATCTTCTCAACAAAGAAGAGAATGTAAAGTTTTAACTTTCAGAAACGTCTAGCTCGATTTATTGACAAAACTCCTCGAAGAATTGGTGGACAAAGAAACTAAACTCTATATAGAATTTATATCGAACAAATGGATGAAACCCATAGAAAAGTTCCATTGTTTAAACTGTGACAGAGAGTTCTCTTTCTACTAGATAATAATATTTCCGCTTGAAATCTGGTAAAAATGTAAAACTTTCTTCCTATTTTTTCCAAACAATGGGAATATATTTAAAAAAAGAACCGAAATTTTTAGTATTGGTTTTATGTATAAAACTTATGAGACTTAACATTGCAGATTCATACATAAATTTGCAGATGCATAACTTCATCGAATTTTTTAAGCATTTTCTCTTTCTTATGATATGATATTGGATGCATAAATATATTATCAAAATATTAGGAAAAACAAATGAATATAATAGAATAAATATTTTAAAATAAGTTATAAGGTTTTTAAAATTAAAATTATTTTTCTGAGAAGACATTAAAACGCAGTCACAAAAGTAATTAACTTAATTTTAGCAATTATTTCACCTAGTAGACTAAATAGTTGTTAAAGGCAGCTAGGGGTTGATTCGAATTACGGTAATTTCCAACAATTTGAATTATTGGTTAAAATCTTTACACTCTCTTTTTTTGTGACCGTGTCACTTTTCTAGAAATTTTTTTATTCATATTGGTGCAATTAGAAAGCAACACGTATTCATGAAATTTTCAAAAAATAATTTATAAGAAAAATTTATTAAATGAACTATTCAGATATACGTTATCTAGATTTGGTTTGAATCCAAAAGTTTTTAAAGGATTTGGTTTAAATATGTATTTATTAAGGCTTAGAAACTAAATTAATTTATCATAACAAGGCTAATTTAAAAAATACAAATAATGAAAGCATCTTTTAAAATGGGATTCCCTTATTAAGTTTTCGAAAAATTATCCTTAATAATACACTATATTTTCTCAATATTGCCTCAGTATACATTTAAATATATCGTCACATGTACTTTTCTTCAGTTTCGACATATATATTGTTAGGTTGTTTTTTTTTTGGCAAGTGCAACGCAGGCTGTTATCAAAACATGTTTATACCAGTTTAAATTAAAATAAATTTCTTTAAAATAAATTTTGCATGTTTTAGTTTTTAGATATAATAGCCCCCCATATATATACACCCCCACACCCATATATAATATAAAGTAAAACCTTTAATGTAAAGTGTTACTGAAATTATAACCCCGCTTTTAAATAAAGAAATCGCACAGAGAGAAATAATATACATTATTCAACACAGAAATCTGCATTTTAAAATTTGTTTTGTTCAATATGTGATAACTTATTTATAAACTGAATTGAATAAATACAAATTGTTTAAGATAATTTGAAATTTAAGAGCATTGAAGTTCATTTCGAAATAGTAATTTATTAAGAAGTGCATGCAAACATTCTTTTCATTCAGTATTCAATAATGAATACATTTTGTTATGTTTATTTATTGTAGTTTTATCAGAAAATAACAGAATTTTTTTTTCAAAAATTGCAAAAATTTTTAGCTTTGGATATGCATATTTACCTTTTCTATAGAGTTTTTCCTTACATACAAAATTTAATCACATAGATAAGATCAAAAATGTTTCTAGAACAGGGAAAATAATATCAATGCAATTTCCTAATGTTTGTTTTACTGTGTAAGGGAATATAGGTTTTTATATCATAACTGATATTTATCTCTGAAACAAACTATCGACAAAAGTAATGATATAAATATGTTAAAATGTATAGAGTTAACGAATTTTTTAGCATCGTTCATTTTTATATTTTTATATATAAATCTATCTAAAAACTTAAATAAGTTCCTTAAATGCAACTTTTATTCGGTAGGTATTCTTTAGATTAGGTTTAAAGCAGAAATTTATGATATATGGGAAAAAGACTAATGTGGATTTACTTTCATATGATCAATTAGATGTTGTATCGTGTAAATATATTGTATCGTGCTTCGGGTTTCGTGTATGAGAGTAGATAAAACAATATCTCGATTGTTTTATCTAACAAGAAACAAGACGCTTATTCGCAGAAATTTCTAGAAGATGCAGGAAATTACAGCAGTCACTAGTCACAATTACACATCTCCAATTCAGCTGATACAACAGGAAACAGCTTCCAAACACAAAGGTCTCTAATAACTCAGACGGCTAACAGCTTCTGTGCACTAGACTGACAGTCGAGTCCTCAATACTTTCCAATCGTCATAGTCGTATTAACATGGTTCAATGGAGCTCTTAGTCCCATAATCTAGTAAATGAAGAACATATGAAGGGTCCTGACACTCAGTATTTGGTGTGATTGTCTTCGAAAGTCCGTGGCAGTTGCTTAAATAGTCCCAGGAGGACAGATGATTGGAGGAGCGTTACAAAGCTTAAGATCGTATTGGCTATCAGGTTGCAACAGGAGTCAACTAGGAATAGAGGTATGCTACTATTTCGATTTAGTTAAAAAAATAATAAAAGTAAAGAAAAGGTAAAACAATAAAATACAAGTAATCTGATAGAATTAAATAAGGAGAGAAGAAAAATTAAGAAAGTTTTTGACGAGGTCTTTAAATACGTGGATTTGAATTGTATTTAGGGATACAAATAACTGATTCATGGCCGTGACAATCAAGAGCTGTAAAGAATTTGATGGCACGTTTGCTTAGTTTTGTTTTTGATAAATTTCTTGTGAAAATTGCTGTTTCTTGTTTTTGCTAAATTTCTTGGGATAGTTAAGAGTATTGTACATTTTTTTATATATACCAATGCCAATTACAAAATATTCTTATTAAAGTACTTTGTTGAAGTTCTATGATTTAGCAGTATATTCCCAAACCGGACATGCGTATGTTAAAACTGGAAGCAAATAGGCACATTATTTTATGGTCCCTAGATAGTTGGAGTTTTGAGAAATTAGGGGGAGGAGAAGAATTTACGAATTAGGTCTCAAAACTTAGTTTTAATATCAATGAAGTAGAGTTTCCTTGTGCGTTTATTATCGAAAATAATGCCTAAATAATTACATACCTTAGAACACAGGATAATTTCTAATCATCATGGTCAATCAGGTGGTGGTATTACTATCCGACTTGGCGTCGTAATATAGGACTGTCACAAAGGTTCTGAAAGGCTCTAGGCTATCTAGCTTAGTAATGGTCCTATACAGGTGATGGTATCTCCCAGAACTCTCTAATTTTCCCCAAATCTCGCCAACAAATTGCTGAAAATGCCAGTTTTACTAAAAATACGCCTAAATTGCGGGATTTTTGTGCTAGAATCTGAGTATTTCAGATTTGCCTGAAATATTTTAAAACAGTATCATTCACTCATTAGATTTATTATCAACCCTGTAATTTCTCATGTAATTGTACATTCTAATCAGTTTACTTACAATTTTTACTACTTTATTAGAATTTCATCTATTTATCTGAATGTATTTTTCTAAACTTGATTTCTGAAATTGACATATTTTATCCTAGCATTTATTTTTTTCCTAGAATTCTATTACATTAGCATACTTTATTTTTTCTATCTGTGATATCTTTCCGCATGTCACCTTGAAAATCATAGTCTAATTTCTTAAATTCAATAATTATAAGATACAGATAATTTTTTACAGATTACAGATAATTTTCTGAAATCAATTACTCAAACACATAGTGCATATTGATAATACTATCAATTGTAATTTAATGTTAATTATTGAAAAAAACAAATATAAAATCTTTAAATTAATTAATATTTACCATAAATTTATATATGTATTGAATTTTCATTTCAAACTTGAACAAACACTAAAATCTTTTATATATATAAAACACATATTCTCAAATTTACTAGGGAACGGATTGTACAAAAGTAAACGCATTATAAAATACGAAGCAGAAAAATATTTGAACCTTATGAAATAGGCAGATTGTGAGTTCCTATTTTTTTAGCTATAAATAAATAAACTTAACAGAAGCATGCATTTATTCATTTATTGATATCTGAAAAAGATTCCTGAAGCGATTATTTTGCTTTTATTAAGCTATTCCCAATGTTATTTTTCCCCAACAATAAACGTAAAGTTCTTATCGTCCATCATCAAAGTCTTGTTTACGTGAAAATTATTTAACGTAGAATTGGTAATGTTTAGACTTAATTTTGCAGCAGTAGCTTATAACCAACACATTCTTTATATTATACAATTAAATTTAATATGGAGGATAAATAATAAAACAAGAAACATATATATTCTATTTTTTTAAACTGCTTGCTGATAGATTTTTTGTGCATTATCCAAAACAATATAAAAATGATGTCACGAAAAATGCCATTTCATGTTAACATTTCTGAAAATATATACAGTGATAAAAATATAAACTGCGATTATCTTTAATAAGTTAAAGTTATTACTATTTTTTAGCATTTTAAATGCCTATGTAATATGATATTAAGATTATCATCATTATAACAAAAGTTAGACATCATATGACAATCAAAAATGATCTGAATCATAAAGCATGTAAGAAATAACAATATTAACATTTTTAAAAACATAAATACTCCTTAATATTCATTAAATTTTCAATATAATCATTTTAATAGATTCTAATTTTTTTCTACGCAAAATTAAATTGTAAAAAAATTATTTTTTCTCATCGTATTTATAATTATCAGAACCAAGTGAAGACAGATTGAAATGATTTTTCGAATGTTAAATTAAGATATAAAAAATTAAAATTAGTTTGCAGCAAGTTCTTACTTTACAGATAGCTTTTACTTTATCAAATTCTTACTTTTCACCAAGCTCTTACTTATCAAATTTTTACTTTACAACAATTTTATCAAAAAAAAATAATAATGTATCTACAGAGAAAAAAAATATAATTTACTGATCTTTAGTTATTTTTGTTTTCATGTATAAAGTTATTTAGAGCTGCATACCTTTATTTTTCAGAACTTTTATTGAATAACTTGAAGCTTCATAAAAGCTTTTATCCTGATTCTGTAGTAAAACTATGTAACATAATTAACAGTAATTTTATAAAACGTATTTTATATGCCGACTCACAACCATAGCTTAACAAACTATAAAATGTAACACTCTAAATATTGTTTTTATATATTTTATACTTTATACTTTAATCTGCTTTTATACTTTAATTTTTTAAACCAAAATTCTTTATTGCTGAAAGCTTTCAAACATTTGAACATTTTGTATTTCGAAACACAACATAGAACTTTTTTCCCCTTACATAAACTGTTGTCGTGACCGTTTTATACTTGAAAAGAGATAGTAAATATTTTATTGTTCTCCAGTGGGAATTCAGATTTTTCTCTTCTAAAGTTTTTCGGGATAAACTTCATGCTCTTTCTTATGAAATTCGAGTCCACTCAATGATGATTAAAATATTTAGTTCTTAGATACATAATGAAGATTAAATATATTTGCATTAAACTTATATCATGAAAAAGTAATTTGAAAGTATTTGCAAAAAGATATTCTACAAATGTTATTAGTTATTTTAAATAATGCCATAATAAATCTTATCTGAAAATTCTTTTTTCTGTAAACAGTCTGCAAGTACACAAAAAAAGTTATTCAAGAAATATAATAATATACCATAAATATTATTCAAGAAGGATTTTTAATAAGAAGCCTGACACATTTTCAAAAATAAATCGTCGATATGTAAGGCCTGAAATATTTTCCAGAGCAATCACTTAAATTTTAATATATTGCCCAAATGCTATCAGTTTAAATATGTTGTATTACAGATATCAAATGTTTAAGTTGTTTTACGTTTATGTCAAGTTATGTATCTGAAAGGAATTTTGATTTATAAGTTAAAATACATTTTACATATTTATGTATAATTATAAAATGTATTTTTTATGTAATTTTCTTTTCATAATTTTTCCTATTTTATAATACTGTTTTAATATATCTCCTAGACTAAATATCAAAAAAACCCCAGCGTAAAATAGTATCAGTTCATTGATATATTACTGATATATTTTTCTTCCCGAAAGATTCTCATTTTAAAGAAGACATTTTTTTTTCATTCGTGATTACTTTCACAATCAATAATCAACACAAATTGAAATATTTAGGAATCTTTTTATTTTTTGATATTAATACTTTAAGTAGCAGTCTTGGCCTGATGATGAGGTCTTGACATAGAAATTAGAACGTTTCAGGAGTGAGACCCAATTTTACAAAAGAACCGTCGAATCTGTGTGGCTGGTGCACGCCAAATGCGTCAAGGTCAAACATCCTCCCGCTGTTGTGATTTAGAAGCATGGAAAAGGGCTCCAGCTCAGGTTTCGCTCTCGTCATCTAACTACATCTCGTTATTATAACTAAATAATTCTCGTCATCTAACAACAGATCATTTTCAATATGCATATCCCAAATTTGCTTAGCATTGTTTTAACAAATGATGTTATTATAACTAAAATTAATACCTTAAAAAGCATTAGCTTCTGTGTATAATGGCATACAAAGGAAATTTATTTTCAAAATAATTCTAAAATTATTTGATCAAACTTTTAAAATGCAAAATATGTTTTGTAAAAACGAAAAAAAAATCATTTTCATTACAAATTTATTTTTAAATCTTTTATAAGTTTGTTTGATAAAATATTTAATTTCCGTCGAGAATTCTTTGAATTTTCAGTTAACTGTGCAGCGTCTTGACGTTAATTACTATTCGATTCATCTAAACAAGACTATGAATATTAATCAAGGGTACATTGAAATAAGTGAATATAATTTCCCCCCAGAAACAAAGGTTGTCAATAACAACCTTTTCCCGTCTTTGCATGCTTATGCAGGAAGCAGAAAAACAATCCTTCGGCTGACAGGCATCCGAAGAGGAAACGAGATTCCTTCGGAAGCGATGGTAATGAGAGGAAATGAAGGACACAGGATAATGCACAACCCCTTCCTCATTGTCCTCTTGCACTCTGACTCTTCTTTCGCGCCATAAATACCAGCGACAGAATAATGTCATCGTTACGCGAAGACTGGCCTTTCAAGGAAAGGTAATGACATATAAGGCTGGCGAAGAGATGGTGAAGAAAATTCGCAAACGCATTAAATAACAGTTTAAAATGTTAAATTTTGAAAACTGTATCTAGCAAGATGAATATTCTTTAACTGGAACTTAGTTTTAAATGCTTTTTATTGTTTCTGATCGTTACAGGGTAATGACAAATAATATTTCGTCGTTATATCATTATAAACTCGTGGTGTATATATTTTAAAAAAGCAAAAGTTTCTTTATTTGCCATTTAAGAAATACTGGGGGGATACACTTAGCTCCTCCAAGGGAAAATAAAAGAGGTAAACAGACTTAATACTGAGCTTTAAGATTAAAAATAACATCAACTGTTCATTAGTAAATGTAAAAATCACTGTCGAGCAGTTTTAAACAAGCTTATCCTATTTTGTATTTAAAAAAAATCGAGTAATTATTCAGAATCCATTATTTATGGTTAAGACGTTATAAATAAAACTGCATCCTACTAAAGCAATTTATTTTATCCTAAACTTCAAAATTTAATATAGGGCATTACATAATGGATGACCTATATTAAATTTTGAAGTTTAGGATAAAAGAAATTGCTTTAGTATGAACGTCTTAACCACACATTTGTGTCAACAAATAAACTAAAATGTTATAAACTGCAGTATTCAAATAATCTGTTATTGAATGCTGCAATAAGAATAGGCTTAAACTCATTAAAAGGAAAATGTTGAACTTTAAGAAAATGCAATTGAATCAATAGATTTTGTTAGTTTTATTTTAATGAGTGTTGAATTTAAAAGAAATTTGTAACAAATACTTATTATAATATATAAACGTAAAGAAAACTGAATAGTGGTGTCTTATTTCTGAAAGCATTTTCGAGATTAAAATGTAATGACATACTCCAAAATTATTGTTCTTACTGAAACACTCGAACCGTGAGGGCAATACTAAGTATACTACCCCCCCATGCCTAGACGTTGGCCCACTAATCCCTGAAGCTGATAAACAATATCATCAACATGATTACTAAATATATAATTATTATATATCCAACATGACTAAATATATATTCATTTTTAATTCATATCTGAAAACATTCGATCAATATGAAAATTAAATCCAAATTTCTGAAAAAAAAATTATTTTTCAAATACACTCGCTTTTTAATAATCTGACTACTGGTGTTATTGTTAGCCCTATATATATATATATATATATATATATATATATTCTAATTCAGTGGAATTTGATACGAAAGAAATGAGAACACATCTAAATGATGCTTTAACCACAACCATTTAACGTTAATCGAATTAATATCAGCTTTTCATTAGTCTAATTGAAATTGGTTTTGAAGAGCTTAGGGGGCAAGGTTAAGCTGCTGACAGAACATTTTCGGAGAATCTAAGTATTTTCAGCATATTAGTAAAGGACGATGAATGTTTAGATATGAAGAGGTAATATTAATTTATGGTTGCTATAAGTACATACTCCAGGTTAATGTGGAAAATTAAAAGGTAGATTTCACGATGGCTTGTTGAAACTAAATCATCCAATGAATCGCATTCGTGAACATATCTGAGTGTCTATGAATATTATGTGTTTGCATTTTCGTGTAAATGTTTGACTATGCATTGATGTGTTTGTATATCTGTGTAAATTTTTCCTTTGGGATGAATTGACGAATATAATTGAAATTTTTTGCATGTTTTCCTTCCTTTGAATTTTTCAGCTGTTTAAGAGGTTTTTTGAAATTGCAGTTATTTCCTTCGAGTTATAATAACCAGTTTCCTACAAGTTATTGGTTTAAATTCGAATAGATGAGATTCTATTACTTTTCACGTATGTAAATAAGTGAAATTTCTATTATTTGACGTCATCCAAGAAAACATACGTGTTAGTACTTTGATTCAAAATTAAAATGTCGATGTATGCATTTTATATAAAATAAACATAATACATTATAACCAAATTTTACAATCCACTATATGTCTTTAATCTTTTTATTTGAAGTCTTACTGCTAGTTTTCATTGCACTCCCTTATCTTGAAATCTTAAAAAAATGCATCTTTCATAATTGAATATTACGAAAGCTGATTAACATGATTTATTTAAGGTCGTTGAAGAATACTTATTAGACAGTATTCTAGAGCAGGCTTAAAAATCCTATATATATATTTTAAAGATTTAAATAGATCAATGGCACTTTCTTCTAACATAACAATTTCAGATTTTGACTTCATTTTAATTTCGTGTTATGTAGTCATTTTGTTTTGTAAATCATTACATCGTCATCAGGACTCAAAATATAAAACCTGCATTAAACAAAACAAAAAATATTTTCAAAAAATATAAAATCAATGTTTATATATATATATATATATATATATATATATATATATATATATATATATATATATATATA
>JAOUZG010037268.1:206864-235077 GCA_026289955.1 Argiope argentata
ATATATATATATATATATATATATATATATATATATATATATATATAATCAAAATGTTTGATTCTTAAATTTCGAAGCTTTTGTGACTAATAATAAAATAATATGGTATAATAATGTTGTTTTTAAAATAACTTAATGACACAATTTATTCTCTATTAATCAAAACGGTGTGTATTTTTGGCGTTCCTAGCTATAATTAAAAATGTCATTAGGTAATATTTTATAATCTGGTAATCAAATTACTTCTCCTCTGCCTGACTTGGACTTAAAATAATTAATGTTTGATTTCAAAATAACGTTTTTACCAAAATCTTTTAGAAAGTATTTGCGTCTGAGAATAACATGAAAAAAAGCAAGGTCATTTCTTTGTTAATGAAATAAGAATTTAATTAATTTTTGAAGTGTTTTTATAAGCAAAATATTTAATTTCAATTACAAAATACATTTTCTTAGAATGTGGAGAAGTTTTATTTTAAATTTCTAAGAAATCATAGTTTTTTTAAATATTGATTTTCCATTTAAAGAATAATTTAAAAGTAAAATTTGAGTAAAACGGAGAATCATATTCATTTTCATTTTGAAAAAGTGCATACGTTAATGGATTTTTCTAAATCTTAAATTAATATCAAGAATTCACGTTAGTTGTATTAATATTTTTTTCCATATTAAATTCTCGCGGACAGTTTTTATAATGCTGTTCACACAGTTTATGAACAGTTATTTTTAAGAAAAAAATTATTGCTTAAAATAAAAATATATTGCCCATTTTATCAATACACTTTCTAAATCTTTTCGAATTTCGAAATTTAGTTTATAGCATGGAAATCAAATGGTTTAATAAGAGTTTTTTTTCAGTTTAATGAATAGTTCATCGCAACTACTTGCAAGCTATTTAGCCATTAAATTAGAAATTTATTGGGAATCTTTTAAATTTGCATACATTTTAATGAATTTCAAGTAATTTCAAAATATGAAAAAAAAATTTAAGTTATATTAACAAGCATGAATGCATTTTAAACTTAATTCTGGAAAAAAACATTCTTATTAATTTAAACTTTTCATCTTATACAAATGGTTTTGTTAAAGAAAATTTTCGTTCTTTTATTTTTGAATAAAATACGTTTTCTCGGAATGTTTGAATATCCCTTTCAATTTGCCGCTACTTACTGCTTTTGGAAACTTCCCATATTTTCCACAGCATATTCTGTATTGTATAGCATATGTAAGTTCCTAAATATATTCAAGGAAAAATCTGTTTATTTTTTTTAATGGAACTGTTTACAATTTTGTGGGTGACTTTTCTGAGCACTAATTGGCCCTAATGTTTGAAAAGTATGAGCGGGGTTTAGAATCTGGTTTGTTTTTCAAAACTGAGTAATTTTATTCACATGCAACAACAATTAAAATCTGGAATAACTACAAATCTCGAGAAAGGTACGGTTTTATTGATGGAAATGGGAAGACCGTCTTTCTTCTGAAGCTTTCTAAAATGATAACATCCATCAAAATTCTTAAGCTAAATGTCAGACTTGAGGGTTGTTTGTAGGAAAATCTGTCTATTGCGAACAAAGTTATGATATTGTTACGTTTTTAGCGTAGCGGATTCGGATTGAATGGACTTAATTTGAAGACAGCACAAACAAATTTATTTGCAGCTATTTACAGGTATATACAGGATGACTTGGAAAAGTAAAACTTCAAAAAACAAAATTCAGCAATAATCAGTCACTTACAGCTAAAGTATGGATTTGTGTTTCTTGCAGTAATTTAGGAAAACGAATTATGAATACACACTTTGTACTTCATGTTTTCGATCGATTGGTATCAAAATTCGATACAAATTTTTAATTTTTATTACGACCGCATTTCAAGTCTCATTTTTTAAACAATAACACCCAGAGAAATTTCGAATCTATACCTAATTTTATACAGTAATCAGATTAGGTTTTTTTTTAAAGATTATACAAGGTCGTACCTTAAAAGTCGGATGATGAGTGTTTTGTTAAAGTCTATAACTAATTGGCATGGAGTTTTTTTTATTTACAAATTTAATATTTCCTCCAAGATTATATATATAATAAAAGAAAGGGAGAATATGATATTTACTTTATTTGATAGTTAGCTTTTTATTGATATTACATTTTTCTCTGAATAAAATATTTATATTTTTACTTTAATAAAATTTTCAAATAAGGAATGAGTCAGTTCTATCTTGTATGCATTACATTAACTGGGTAATAATAATATGCAAAAAAAATCAATTTTTATTACTAAAATAAATAATAATTAAAATAAACAGATGTAAATGAATGGGAAAATCTGAAATTTATTATATATATGCGAATTTCTATTGAAATTTCTTTAATTCCTTGATAATAATAATAATGTTTGGGAGGATTATAAAAAAATAAGATATTTCATAATACGCTTGCGCAATATCTTTCATACTACCTTTGTTTTTACTCAGAACTTTAATTGCTTCCAATTTAGGAAAAACCCAACTGGGGATATATTTTCTGGTATTCTATCTTTAAGATTTCCTTTCTTGTTATGAGTAATGAGAAAAGACCTACTTGGAAGTAAAAAAAGTATCTACATCAAACCAAACTTCTTGCTGCTTTATTTTCGACATTTCTTTTTGTGACTCAAAAGCCCAAAGATTTCAATACAACTACAGAATCCTTTTTCCTATACATCTGATATTCCCCTCATCAATTCCGATCTCCGATTTGCGTTCTATAAAAAAAAATTTCAAACTCTATTGCATTGCTGATGAATTACGGAATCTTCCAATTATTTGGGAGTCTTCTTCTCAGCCAAATAATGTACATCAATGGAAGAATATATATTGAAAATTTAATTCAAGTATTAAGATGAAAACCACATTGTGAATGTGGATAATTTTATAAACATAACAGGAACACATTATTTTTACGATGGATAAATATAAATAAACAGATAGTTTAAATGATCAGTTTATATTTTAGTCTGCTAATTATTATTTCATCTGTAAATAATTTATCTAATAAATTATTTTTTTAAAATCTGAATATAGCAATTTACTGTAAAAATATTTATAATAAAAGAGGTTTTCGAACTGGAAATCGTGTTTGTTTGAAAAACCTCGAGTTCTCCTGCTACTTTTCATTTAATAAACGTCGAGGCAAATATCGCCGCGATTATTTTTATGTGTTTCGTATATTTAATTTATATCATTGTCTTCATGTTCAATGAATAATTTAAAAGAGTTTTTGCTTTTCAATACGCAATTTTTTTCTCGTTTATCTCATTTTTAAATTTTTCCTGTTGCAAATTTGTGAATATTATTAAACGTTTTTCGGTGCATAAAAACTCGTATGTTTAATGCACGATTAAAATAAATTTAGGACATGAATTGAAAGATAGAAAGTAACTGACACAATTAAAACCTTTGCACTCGAGATAATTAAGGATAACATTGATTACTGCAACAAACAAGACATAAAAACAGGTTATTTTCATTCTAAAAAGTTTAATCATTAAGGATCAATGTGATGCATTAAATTACAACAATATTGTCATGGAATGGATAATCTATTTGAAACTAATGAACAAAATTTTAAATTCAACAGAAGGTTTCATACTTTCATTCAAAAGTTTAAATGGTTGAAACGGCAACCAAGGCACCATATAATATTATATGTCCTAATGTTGAACCAACCGGAACAGATAAAACAGGACAAATTAGGCGTAACTACGACAAAAATGTCATTTATTGGAAATCACACGGATAGTGGTGGGGTGGCTAGAGTTACCAAAATATGGTGATTTTTGGTGCATTTTAAAGCTTGTATCTTTATGATGACCTTCTAATACTACTTGATAGAGTTTCACCTAAACTGCCAGTTAAAAGAGCATTTGGTTAATTCAACTACAAGATCCTTTGCATGACATATAATCAACACTGGAGTGAATAGTATCCAAATATACCTGACTAACAAGCCCTGTAGAGAAAGTGACTACTAAAAATTGACTTGACTTATAAGGACAAAAGTCAAGCGTGGATAGGTACTCTGGTGAGTAATAATTAACATATTAAGGATAAATTATTATCATGTCAGAGCATGATGTTGTTTTGGGGGACGAGATTTTTCGCGTCAACAAAAATCCGTAGGTTAACAATAAAAATTTTATTATCTACAAGAGGATCTCAAAAAATCAGCTTTTAATCACGTGTTGCCATTGCATTCACAGAATCTCTCATTAAAAAATAATTAATTAATACAGCAAATAAAAACTAGAAAAATAGAATTTGAGCACGTGATTATACTAAATGAAATAAATAGGAAATGTGATATTTTTTAATCAATAAATGGGATACAAAGTTTTTGGGTCGTTTGCAATATTAAAGTGACTAATAATCAATGAAACAAATGAAATGAAATGAAATGAATTAAAATATAATTTAACTTACGCGAGCACGTGGTGCTTGGACATTAAAACAATTATGTTCTGACAGGATACATTGAAATATGCATAGCAGATTTCATTTTAATCTTCTATTTTACTCTTGAAGCCTTAAAAAGGATGAGAAACATTTTATTGAAAAACACAGCAGTATCTTCTATGCATTAAATTATATTAATAAAAAGAAAGAATATCAAAATACCAGATGATTAGTTTTAGAAAAATGATACTGCTTTACTTCTATTTACCAATTATGATTACAAATTTACCAATTACTCTTTAATTGCTGATTTTTTTTAAATATATATCCATCCTTATTTAGAAGTATTTACTTCTACCCAGTAATAGATCAATGATTCGTGTCATACATTACTATTCTTATCTAGTCACACTATTTAATATATTCTTAGAATATAAAATTTCTGATTTTTCAGATTGTATATAAGAATCTTTAATGAAAATTCCTTATTAGCAATTGCTAATTTCAGAATATTCACTTGCATTTAGAAAAATGTGCTATGTCTTAAAAAAAATTTCTAGTCATCTCATTTTTTAAAAAAATAATTAGGATATCTTAAATTAAAACAGCATCAGTAATATCAAAAAAATAAAAATATAGAAATAAAATTATCCAAAGTATAGGTATTCTATTCAATAAACAGAAGTTATTTCAGATTCATTTAATCCAAAATGTCCTTTTCGTTCTTATTCGTAGAATTATCTCAATAAACATTTTCACTTGCGTTCAGATTGAAAGTATTTGGAAAATGCTGTGGAGTTTTTACATTTCAACTAAAATATATTTTAGAACCATTACTTTTACTTTACTAAAGAATGTATGGAATCCATTTCGCTTTCAGTGAAGACTTATATGCATTTAAATAATTTGGGATGCAAAACCATTACTCTTTTCTGCGCCTATTTATAAAAGGATCTCAGTACTAATCCATATATAAGTAGTTTAGCTGAGATTGAGAGCATGGTTACTTTTCAGTTGGCGTTACTTGAAATTTATATTATTACGAAATAAATATAAAGTAAGGGACTTTATCTATAAAGATGTTTTGCTTCGACTAATGGAATTTCAAATAAAAAAAAGATGACTGGATAAAGTTGAAAAAGGATTTAAAGATGAGTATACCAATGGATGTCAAATGCATAAGAAAGCAATAGATGATAAAAATTGGAGATATAGTATTTATTTCCGGCATAATGTCATGATAAGGAAGAATTATTTAAAAAAAGATGCAGAAATAATTTTTAAAGAAAAACATGCAAACCATCTTTGCAATAAAAAAAATCAAGGAATTATAATTAAAAGTATTTCAAAAATTGAAATTTGCGATCTCATATTTCATGTTATCATGAGATAAAATTTTAAAGTCATGATAGCCTTAATTTAAATTTTTAACCAATTCAAACATGTTTGAAATAATCATGTGCCTATCAAAATACTCATGGGCCGATACATGGAGGATTGAATCTATGGCGGACATTCGTGCTATGTCGTAACATTTTGTTGATTATAAATCACTAGATGTGACAACCATCTTTACCATTTTATATTAAACCTAAAAGCATAAAATCTATGCCCCCAAAATGATAAGCCACCAATTTTCTGCCCCTTTCAATTTGTGACTTATAAAATTTCAAACCAATACAGCATCAACTTTTCACACGATAAAAACATTTTAACAACAAAAGATATTGTAACAGTATTGCCACTGAGTTATACTTTTGAATTACTAATCAAATTTCTATTTTGAAATGTTTTTTGTTATAAATTGCAGAGTGTTATATCCTTTTGCATTATTTTCTAATAATTGTAAAATCGAAAAATTAATGCCTATTCCTTGCCCACGCATTTTTATGCTTCAAAAACCTGAAATCAAAACAACATGTTCACAGATGATAAAAATTATAATCTTTGAAAGATATCTTCCCCAAATTTTATAATTGAGTTTCTAATTGTAATTATAATAGGATTGTTATCTCAGAGAACGACTTACATGCCATTGGCATACAATAGCTGGGAAATATTAGCCTTTCATTTGAATTTAAAATTTTTATTGAATCGGTCATGTGATCCTTGAGGATTTTATTGTTAAAGATTCCCTACCACACGATTGAAATTATCAGGAAAACAGAATCATTGTGTTTATTTAATTATAATTACAAGTTATTATTACACATGTGATATATTTAAGATATTGCTGGTTTTGAATTTTCGTGTTTGTATGATTTTCAAAACACAGTTAAACCGGTGGTCAACTCTCTGTTAGATTTTACTCAAAATTTGATTACTGTCCACACTGTAGATATTAAATTCATTATATGGTTTTTCCCCAATCTTTTCATTTTGTAATTAAATTATACTCGTACAGGCATATAGTAAGACTTCCCCAAACGGATTATGCTCGAAACTTGACATGTGTAAAAACTGTATACCAAATTTCATCTATTTAGTCTAAACCCTTTTTAAAAGTCAGAAACAGACTGACAGGTAATTGTAAATTTTATAAATGTGTTTTTTAAGTTTAGAAATATCTAAAACGTTGCGACTTTGAATATTTTAAATGATTACAATACTTTCTTTATACTTCATATACGAGAATGTAAAAGAATCGGATAGCAAAAAATTAAAAATTGAATATATACAATCCTCTTTTGCTTTCTTATTATTAAGGTACTACTTATAATTGAAGTTTTTAAAGAAACTTAAGGAAAAATGGGAGGCATAATTAGCAATAATTTTTGTTATTCATGATCATTAAATAAAGATTGGACCTATTATTCCAATTTTAATTCTAAATGAAAATCGTAAAGGAAAGATATTGACGATGCTTCTGCCACAATCGAAATACAAACAAACTTCAAACCGTTAAACAATTATAACATTTAGTACTATACAAATGAAAATCGCTTAAATGGGGATACTACATAGATTTACTAGATAAATAATTCTTTACTAGATACACAGATTATCTATACTGTGATAAACCTATGTATATTTCTCATAAATTCTGTTGCTTTTAATCATTTATTAATTGAACAGGTTACATAATCATCTTTTCACTAATTGGAAAATCTTACTTCTTCTTTAGTTTTAACTTTCATCTATTGTTAAAATCCATTTACTTTGTCTTTAATCTCAAATAAAATAAAAATAGTTTGAATATTTTTGGTTAGAATAAATTTTGGAAAATTAAATAAATAGTCCTTAATTAGAATTCGTCATGAGACAAACAGACATGGTGTATAATGCATATTTTTATTGAGAGTTAAAAAATTGTCTTTTTTTTATTAAAATGTTTTAAAGCCTAATTATTTTTAATCATTTAGAATAACAACAAGAATTCAGAAATATTTTTATTTTGTATCTTATGATTCTTTTTAGAATTATTTTCTAATAGAATTAATGGGTGGAAAACATGCTCAGTTCTTTATGAATACATAATTTTGAATAAAAAAATTGTATAATATATGCATCATTTTATTTTTAAAAAAGGAATTTTTATGGAATAGGAAAATTCTGTATGTCCAAGCATTAATAATGTATTCTAAGAATTGGAAATATCCCTTTATTGAATAATTTGAAAAATAATACCGCATATTCATATTTCTTTTTAATTTGAAACAAGTCGTTAATCTATTTCAATTAAATTATATTTATTATTATAAATTCATACATGTTAGATTCAAAATGGTTGAGACATACTTTAGTCATAAATTTCTTATTGTGAATATTTGTCGATTCATATAATGAGAATATTTTATGATTTTATGCACTTAATATCGTATTTTTTTTCCAAGAAAAACCTTGTACTTTAAAATATAATTTTAAAATCAAAACTAACAAATCTAGAGATGAAACCTAAATGTCTTTACAATTTTAAGTTGATTAAAAACTGTAAGTTTGGAGTTTTTTAAGTAAAAAAATAAATAAAAGATAATTGCGTGTATAAACAATCCATTTAGAGTGTGTGTGTTTTTACCCTCACACCAGCAAATAAAATTTCAGATAGCAATAAGTGTCAATAACATTTTGAAAAGTGTAGATAAGTTATCAGAACAAATTATCTGTACAATGCTTACGAATTTGTATTGACAAATCTTCTCAGAAAGATTGTGAAAAATCTGTTTACCTATCAATAAAGTATTTTATGACATGAATGCTTACATAAAGGAGGTTCAAGATAGAAAATATGTTTACGAAAAATGTTGATAGTTGAATAATTCATGGCTGATTTCTTTTTAGCATAAAAAGAAAACTTGGAAATGTAATCAATATTTATTTCATGTCAATCCAATCGTAAACAACTGTCAGAAGAGTATTTAGCTTAAAATTGTCTTATATTGTGATATCGCATGAAATGTGTTTTTCTCCTGTAAACAAGCAAAGTGAATTACTTAATCGACTTGTTTCGTTTATCATTAATTTACTTACAGTACCAAATGGCTCATTGAAACATATCTGATTTTTTCAGAGGCTTCAATAGCAATAATACTAGAATGTATTTATACATGCACGTGTGTGTGCCAGAAATTTGATTTGATTTGTCAGAAATTAACTAAGAAAATTTATTAAAACTCTTCAAATACTTTATCGCGTTTGCTTAAAGATAATAAATGAACTGATAATTTTTTTTAATTAACTGATTTTAAAATTGTTAAGAAATGAAAGTTTGAGCTCCAGATTTGTTAGTTTTGATTTTAAAATTATAGTGGCATCTTTTAGAAGCTTTTTAAAAAAAGTTTATTATGTGTTTCAGATGGATAAGCCAAAGATTCTTAAGTTTAAGATGTTTCGAATGCTTCTTAACATCTTTTTATAGAAGCTGTTTTAAGTAGTTTTAAAGATTATTTGTAAGGAAAGGGAATTAAACATAGAACAATTTGTTAAAGTTTATTAAATTTCTTAACGTCCTATAATTTATTCTCTTATTTCATTTCACTGTTATTTCACTATATGTATTCAGTACTAGAAACAAAAATGTCCAATTTTGCTTTTAATTCCATTTTTTTTTCCAAAATGGTTCAAATATAGATTTACATTTTTTGAAATCCATCATCCAGTATTTTGAAATAGTATATCGATGTTACATGATGTGAAATGAACATCGGGCCAATCGTTTTAATCGTAATAGATGTGTGTGGAATAATAAAAGTTGAAATGTCCCTTGATTTTCTCCTGATAGTCTCCTTTATTCTTGAACTCAGACGAAGCTTGATCTGGCCGAGAAGAATGGATGTATCATTTACCTAATGTTAAAAAACATACGAAAACTTATGTTTTATTATCTTTTAACTAGCTTTGTAGCAATTAAAGTGGATAAATTAGTTGAACTGGATATAGGAACTGAATTTGTTGCAATATTTCTCAATTCCAATTACAACGAAGAGGTCATGGAATCAATTTTTAAATAAAATAAAATGAAATTTACATAGGCTACTGTTAATTTTAGTATCTGTAATCAACGAAAGTAGCGATCGATTGATTTTAGTATTATTTTACATATATTGATTCTGAAACTCAGTCGAAGCTTAATAAAACCAAGAATAATGGCTGTAGCATTAACAGGATTTTTTATATATCATAAGTATTAGTCTGAATCTACCGATATACGGTTTGCTTGATTTTAACGCATATTATGTATATATATAGGTAAATAATAAGCTACCAAAATATATTTATCATATTTATAATGTGAGTTATATTTTGAATTTATATGTTTACATTTTGCTATAAAAAATATAGCTGCCAAAGATTTAGATATCTTATTTCTATTTATGATGTAGATTACCTAATGTAATGGTAATCTTTTAAGTTTGTCTACTTTCAAATATTATATTCAAGTACTGAAATATACTTTATATGAAGAATATTTAAATGATTTCCTATTCTAAATTTTAGAAGAGTAATTTTTAAAAATAGAGACAATTCCTTTAAAAGAGACTGGCATAGAAAATTAAATAATAAAGTTGATGTAGGAAAAGAAATTTAACTATTTATATAAAAAAAACAGTCGATAATTAAATTCGTTCTTCATATTCGTTAATTATTATTCTAAAATTAGGAAATAGATATTTTAAGAATATAATTACTTAAATTAGTCATTTTTTTCATGGTATTTTTGCACATTAAGTTCATTAAATCAAAGTTCTTTTAAAACTGTTTTCGTTTTAAATTCATAGTATAAGTAACTAAATATTTTTTCCCAAATGAAACTAGCTTAAAATATTATTTTTATATAAAAATAAGATTAAGTAAATGAAAGGAATATTTTTGAAACTATGAGGATTAAAAAAAATTCTGTAGACGGTTTTCGATATGTTATTCATAAATGTGGTAAGAATAATAAATTTGAACCCTTAAAATTTCATTCAACAAAATATTTTTGTTAGATCTAAAGCAGTATATTCTGTTTAACACAAGAATAAAATAAAAATTAGGAAAACTATATAAAAATGCATTAAATGTTTTCAATAAAAAACTAAAATTTGATTTATTACATGTTTGGAAAAAGAAAATATTAAAAGAATTTTAAATCTTTTAATTCCAAGAAAATATTCTAAGTTTTAAAAAAGTGCAAGGAAAAAATTATTGGAGATTAACTATCAGAAATATTTATAGTAATTTTATCCATTATATTAACACCATTGTGAAAAAAATACATACCATTATAAGACAGGATTTATTAATTAAACCGAAATGAAATCTTTTATATACTCTCATTTTGAGAATGATTAAATTTTATATTATTTAAACATAGACTATGCGATGTGAACGAGAACAAGTTAAAGTTGTCTTTTCATGAAAAAAACTTACTTATATCCAAGAATTTATATAATTACTGAAATATAAAATACATAATCAATCAAGCGAATTTTCCTTTGATGATAAATTCATTATGAACAAAATGAAACATTTTTCGAAGTAGATAAAACAGTGTCTTAAATAAATAGAATTTTGGCCCATTATTTTAAAAAATATTCAAAAATTATTTTAGTTAATTTATAATTAATTAATTCTTGTCAATTTTGATTTAGAAATAATTCATTTAATATAGAACTGCTTGTTGATGTATGATTTTCTTTTGATTTAGAAATAAAGACATAGGTGATTTCTGGCAGTTAATTCTCTCCTGAAGAGCTAACGCGCTATAAAAGAATATTTGCATGATTATTATCAAAACATGTAAAAATTAAAATTATTAATTTTAAAAATAATTCATCTTCTGTTAGAAAATTATTTAATCATAGTCTCTGTATAAAATTGAAAATTCAACATTATTCAAAATATAAATTATTGATATGTATAAGTTATATACCAGATGGATACCACAAAAAGGATTTAAATGAAAGTAAAATATACGATATGGAATTGGCATAAACATTCATAAGTTGCAGAAATGTTTTAAAAATTCTCTATACCTCTATTTGATTTGATGAAAAAATTCACAAACTAACGAAAATTGTCCTATTTTTCCTGTCATAAATCAAGTTATTAACTGTGCAGTAAAAAGATTAAAGAAAAACAGTTTGCATATTTTCAAAATGAAAAAAATTTTAATGGCAGTGCGTATATATAGATTTTTCTATATGTTAGTGTAGTGTCTTGATAAAATAACATAATTTTTATTCAAAAGTGAAAAGAAAAATCCGAGATTAATAAAGCATTAAAATTAACAGAAAAAAAAGATACGAATCTTCTACGGAAAATAGCATATCCTCATAATGTTCCTAAATATAAATCTAATAACAATTTAAATTATACGTATAATTGTCAATTATGTGAAACCTATATTTTTTTTAATTATTGAAATTATACTTGTAAAAAAATATGATTGAAAAGCTTGCGTTTTAAAATTTAAAACGGTAACAATATTTGTAAATAATTTTTAAATAAATGAAGAAATAATTGAAAAAATTCGATATTTCCAAGTTAATTTATCAAGAAATAACAGGAAGCCAAATTTGCCGGTTTCACATATTAAAATTTTGAAATGGAAAACAGCATCACATATATTGCAATTTGTAGATATTACAATCAGTTTATAAGTATTATTAATAACATTTTCATGGTTCTCCCATTATTTTATATCAATGTCCAAATATAGCACAAAATACCATCAATTCATCAAATCTGATTTACATACATAAATATGCTTACGCTTTATTAATTCCAGAGAACTACAAATAGATATCACTAAATCGATTTAAAAAATCCAATTAGGAATTTGATATCATCTTATATTTTAAATCTTACAATTTAACTTTTTCTGGAAGACAAATTATAAGTTAATGCATTAACTATTTCAATCTTTAGTAAATGTAATTTCAGGTCGTCTAGAATAAAATAGGATATATGTCACCTCCTCTTTAAGAATGTCCCGTGTTAGGTTTATAGATTTTACAATTGGGACCAATCCATTCAGTTAATAGCTTAAAGTTCCAGATAGTCCTTCATCAAATAAGCCGTATGTGGAATTGCGTTGTCATTAATAAAAATGAAATCAAAATCTATTGTACTCCTGGAGAAGAAATAGAAGATAATGCCTCATTTATTTCTTTTAGAAAATCATCCCATTATGATGCCTAACTGCACTGTTAAATCACAACTTTCATTGATGTGTTCCATTACTTTGGAATTCTTATTGATTAATAATATCTAGGAAATCTCGAAAAAGTAAAGGATCGAGTATACAATCATATGTCGATTCTTAAAGATACTAATATGATGCGATTATTTTCTTATACGATAAAGCGTATGCTTGCCTTTGTAGGCACTGAGCACGGAAAAGCAAATTGTTTAGAACTTGCGCAACATTTCATTTTCCCTATTTTATCATTAAAATGGCTTCTTAGCAGAATAAAAGTAATAAAGATGTCTTAAACTTTATCGAATAAATTTCAGACACCAATCGACATTTTTTTCTTTCTTGTAAAAGGGAAAGATCTTTTAAATTACTCAATAGATCTATGGACGTTTATGGGTAATTTAACAAATCATAACTGCTTTCCAAATACCTCGTCATTTATAAGAATAGACAATTACTCATAATTAAAAAAACTGATAGTGTACTTTTTTTTCTTTCTCATTGTCGATAAAGAATATTTTCACATTTACTTTGTATAAACAACAAATTATGAACAATACTTATAGATGCATGAAGATGATTGATAAGGCATCATAAAGCATTTAAAATGTTATTTAATAGTGCAGAATGAAGATGAAAATATTTCTTTAGAAGAAAAATGAATATAAAAACTTAGTTATTGTATTTATTTCGAGTGATTTATTTTGACAATTTAACTGTTATAATATATACATATTAGATTTGTTTTACAAAAGCATATTCATAAAAAATAAATATTTTTCTATATAATACTGTCTCTATATTGTTTTATAACTAAAATAAATCATTCGTTCTATGTTTTTTAAATGTTTTTGTAAGATAATAAATTTCTCATATGGAATAATTTCTTTTATTTCTATCTGAGATTTCGACACTTTCACTGTCAACGTCGTCCCAGTTCCCTCAGCAACGTTTCGTTTTATTATTTAATCCATTCAATAGCAGCAATTTTCCTTTGTCATTTAGTGTCGATAAGTAAGGAAACTCTTTCTGTTATCTCCATTAATAATGATTAAAGAACAAACCCGCTCATGGCAATCGTCGAAGCGCTTGAGATCCCCGCGACAGAATTTATTCCCGAAATATTTATTCTGTCTAAGCCCCCATTTCCCGCCGACCGATAGTTCTGCTGCATTACCAGAATGTCAAATATAAATCAGTTTCTGGTCCAGTATCTTTCTTTCGTTTCCTCTTTGCGTCATCTGTCCATCTCCGCGGCATTAGTTGATCCGAATCGGCCAATATGAAAGCCCACTAGCGTAATGGAGACGCATGCAAATAAACAGAGGAGAAATAACAGTCTTAGAGAGGTTTCCGTTAATATCTTCATACGAGAAAATTCTTATACGAGTATAAGAAAGCGATATATAATTTTCTTGTCTCAAAAATGGTTGTTTTAAATTTAAATAAAAATATGTTGTAATACAGGGATGGTTTTTGTCTGATATATTTGACTTTAATTGTGCCGGTGATCTGGCATAGGGGTGGCGTGTTATCCACGTAATCTGGTCGTCTCTGTTCGTGGGTGGTTTGATCCAGGTAGCTATTATGTGTTCTATCTGGAAGCTTCCCTGTAAATAGGGGCTGTGCAAGCGAATGTGATGAGTGAGTAGCAAAGTCGCAATCTTGGAATAGTCGGCGCTACTTCAAAACAGGAGACGCTAATCTAGGCTTAAAACTCATTGATGCATGAACAAACTTTTCCATGGTAAATGCTATTAGAAATAACAGCGACAGCAACCTTATTTGTTATTGAAGATGTTTCCATGGATTTCAAAATAATTAAAAGTGTGCATACATTTTTAATGATGTGTAGAATAATATGTAGGGTGATTATTAATTCACTTTTCAGACATAAAGATCTCTAATTAATATATTGTTAAAGGAAATTAAAGGAAATTAACTACGGGTATTATACAGTATTTGCTCAATAATAATGCGATTATAATAATCCATTATCTATCATGCTATAAGGATAAATATTGAAAACTATTGAATTTCAACACCTTTTCAGTATAAAGGATATATTCAAACTAATGAATAAACAAACAATATGCGAAAAGGTAACATATAGAGTTTTGTTAATAAGTTTCTTATCTGATATTGATATTGAATATTGTTAGTAATTTCATCTACAGGTTAAGTGTTTCCTCGTAAATTGGTAATTCTAATTCTTTTAATTCCGTTTATGATGCAGTTTCAGATTTGTTGCATATACTCTGATTCTCACAATAAAACTTAAAGTAACTTGTATGTGAATATTAGTTCTTTCATTCCTATCTCTTTCCTTTCAGATACTATTTGCGAGAGGTTTTAGAATGTGCCTGGTGCTATTATATATATATATATATATATATATATATATATATATATATATATATGGTGCTGAATGTGTTATATATCAGTGTGGATTAATATTAAAAGTTGAATAGGGCTTCATAAATCATTTCAAACAGTAAAATGTTTTTTCTGACTGTTTTAAATATTATATGTGTAAAAGACAATGGTGTAGATAGCAGGCAAGGTTTTCTAAAAAATATTTTGATGCATCAATCTGAGCCTGTTAAATATCTGTTGTTCATTGCCTAATTTTCTACTTATCAATGCTATCACGGCTGGCTGAGGCCTCAAAATTCGCATCATTAAAATATATGAAGATACTAGTATTCCATAAAATCTACAATTTACGGCTACTTTAGGAGAAAACGTCTAGGTCTCCAAATTGTGGGATTCAACAAATATCTCTTAACATGGTACCAGTTCTTTGTATTACTGACCGTGTGTAAATTTAATTTTGTATGAGAGTGGACATGCATTTTTTAAGTTATAAAAATGCTCCTTTACTATTAAAATTTTGGGTTTTATTGGATTTTTTCAATTTTTGTTTTGTTTTGGTACAGCGGTTTAATTTTTCCAAATTACAGTGTTGGTGGCTAAAACTGCCGTAATGACTCCGATTTGTGAGTGAATCCATATCATATCACTAACTTTCCGACCTGGTCCCTGTCCCTGACTCCCCAATACGCGGATAAACCATTAAAACTAAATGACCAGACCGCCATAACAGCAACACTGGCGGGAGAAATTATAGATGAGTCTGAAGGGCCATCACCTCCCACGATACAGCCCTTCCCGTAGGAAATGCGTTTCATCATCGATGGGAGCACCCCTTGAGGGTGAATGCATTCTGATTACCGAGAAAAAAGTTAGATATGGCATGTTTAAAATTTGTCCACTCTAGTTTTCCTACTTAACTGTAACTGTCATTTTAATCGAATATGTAACTAAATAATATCAAATGTCTCCACTTCATATTTGAGTTACCACTTTAGAGAATTTGCAATCAAAATTTGTTCAGTTCTCTTGAAAGACGTTATGGCTAGGGAAGCACTAACCAATTTGTCTTTTTAATAATTATGAAGGATTATGTGGCATGGGTCGAAAATAGAAATATAAGAAAAAAAAACATCATAATTTATTCTCCATATAATAATGCGAAATAAATGTTAAAACAAACCATAATTTGAGAGTAAGAATTGTTTCCGTGTATGTTCTATTCTGACCTGTGTTTAACTTCTATCTTTCCTATTATTTGTCTCTTTTGTGTTTATCAATGGCGCCAAATAAAAAATAATCCTTATCCCAAACAATGGCAGCTTCTTTCTTACTTCTTACAATTTCTTACAGGAAAAAAAATTAAGGACCAACCACAGAGCAAAGATCTTCTGAGCCAACAGCAGTATACGGGCAAAGATTGCATTTTTTTCTCTTCATCTCTTTCAGTTGAGTTCCTTTCGTATTTCTTGATTCGATTATTTCATTTTGGCTCAGGAAAAAGACATTGAAAAGGATCACGAATGAAGGAAGACAAATGAGCAGCTTTTCTGTGAAAAAAATATTTCTGTTGACAAGTAGGAATTTCTACAGTTATTTCTTATGTTGCATTAAATAATAAATGAATAATTTAATGTATCATATGAAAATCAAAACATTTATAAGTAATTCAATTTATGTAGAACCGTTATTTGATCAATATTTATTAATTGTAATATAATTAAACTAAGTTATTCTACTGTGATTGATTTCTTCTACGTATTATAAATCAAATATTAGATATATTTCTATGACCTTTATCACCCAAAACATGTTAAAAAGAAATTAACTAATTCAAGGGGGTGTTGTATTTTACTTGTTTCAACATTTTCTTAAGAATTTCAATAAGGGTATCGACCAAAATTTTTTGAGGTGTGTTGGACAATCAATTGTCAAATGAGTACAATCTTCTGAGTTTTTTTGTTATTATCTTGACAAAAAAATATTTATGTAAAAAGTCAATTCGTATGGTGACCTGATCAATGAGAAAGTTCCAACAAAATAGTTGATTCAAGTTAGTGGCAGCCTGATTTAATTGGTACAAACTACAAAACATATCTTAAAATTATTTTCCATCAACATTTATTTGCATCTCAGGAATTTTGTAATAAATAGCTAATTATAAAATTTCAATTGCATCATTTCTCTTCAGTAACGTTTAGATTTAAATCGGCAAATGAAGAAAGATAAAAATTCGCAAAAAAGGCATTGGTTTTAGTTCCATGTATTATCGCTTTAATTAAATAATGATGAAAAGCATATAATTTCTTATATAGTTTTTAATTATAGCTTTATTTTAATGTGAACATTTATAAAACAGTTTCTCCTTTTGCGTTTTAAATTAAAATTAACATTCTTGCAATTTTTCAAATGAGTTCTGTTCAGTAGTCGTGAAATCTAATTTTCAGAAACCATCTCAAAGAAGAAGTAATTTTCTTTAGGGGAAGCACTTTTTTGTGTGTGCAAGTAAACTTTATCTTGATATTTCCTTTATTTCTTGATATTTCAGTTATTTTTTTAAATATGAGGGCTTTTTCTTAAATAAAAGATATTATCTTTTTTATAGTACCGTTTTGAAAAAAAATCGGTTAACATTCTTTTTTCCACTCACTGTGAAAGTCTGTTTAACATCTGAAATAGTAATTTGCGCCAAAAGAATTATGCAGTTTTTTTTAAGGAGGGAATAAAAATAAAAGTAAAAAGTTTTGTTAAAAAAGAGCATTAAATTTAACAGCTTACGTGCTCTAGAATTATAATTGAGAATGGAATCATACATAATTGTGTTTACAAGCGGAAATTACTTTTTTTTAAATTTTAAATAAAATTTTAAATATGTCCATAGCTATTTAACTCACCCATTTTCTCTTATACGTTTATTTATTATAGATTAAAAAAAATCTAAAATATACATAAAAAAGCATCAACCATTTCTCAGAAAATTAGATTTATTCGAAATTGAAGTTACAACTATATTCTAAACTATACAGCTATTTTCAGGAAATTCAAATTCAAATTCATATAAAGTACCCCACGAGAAAATGTGTTATTAAATTCATGTTCAAAATTAAAATAAAATTATCTACTACATAGCACCAATAACAGGCAATAGACTATTTTCATAGATTCATTTAAATGAATGTTAATAAAAAAAATATATTTCAAAAAACGAATCGTTAAGGAACTTGTAATTTCCTTAACTTTTACCGATGGACTAATGTTTGTTATAGCTTTCTACCACCAAGATTTCATATTTTAAAGGGAAACTAAATCAACATGTTCTAATCTCAATTATAGAGATATTTGCATTCTAAAAGACTGCTGGAATTGAGAAAATGTACTTCTAATATTGAATAACAAGAATTGAAAAGGGAGTTCAAGGTAAAATATGCATTTTTAACGTTTAATCGTTCACTGTTTCATGCGGATTTGTGATTTTCATATTATATTTCATGGTTATTAATTGCGTTTTTGCTTTACCGATATCCAAGTTTTATAAATGTCATGCATATTGTCATTGAAAGGTTTAACTGGCTTCAAACCTCTTTTTAATAAGTTTCAAATCTAAAGATTTCGTATTTAGGTTGGCGTATTTGAGTAATCTACACAATTATGTTTAATTCGCGAAATACTTTTTAAATAAATCTCAAAAGTTATAAAACTTAAAATAGTCTTAAATTATGTCAGAATGCTTAACAATATAATTGATAGATGCACGAATTAACTTAAGGGGTATAAAAATACTTTTACAACATAGCTACCTCTCGGAGTTACTTCCAATGCAAGGGAGAGAGCTTCATAATTAGTTCTAAATCCTGGCTTTATGGCTCTTTGGTTTTGTGAACATTTGAAAACAAAAAGGAAAGGCATGAGTATTTCTATGTATTAATTAGGAACAAAGGTGCAGTATTTTGTTAAAATTCTACTAACCCTTCCAAGGAAATTATGATAAGTCATGAATCAGAAGATAAATGCCTTGCGTCGGGTTCAAGATAGTAGATAAACGGATTTCTCTAACGAGCATTTACATAGCCTTTTGTGGTATTGTGGTTGTTTAGCTGGAATTTCTTATTGCTGTGTTAATAATTTCTGAAAGAACTGTTTAGAGTGTGATTTGCCAGGGTTACATGTATCTTCTCGTATAGTAAAGCATTCTTTTCTCAAAGATCCTATAATGGACCTTAAGTTTTGTTGAACTACACAAAACAAAAGTAACGCTGCAAGTAAGATGAAAATGTGGTGAATGAATCAACAATAGTAAAATTGGTTTACCTAAAAGTATTGCAACATCTGTCACCATTTTTTCCTAGATGAATCAAGGACATTTTCAAAGCAAAATCTGGAAATGCTTAAAATTTCAATTAAATAAGGTTAACATTTAAAAATATATATTTTGGGAATAATAAATTCAGATAAATTGTTTTAAAAATTTAAATTAAGACACTGGATATAAAAAAACATTATTTGAGGTGGACATTCTAATATGATATATAATTGGACGCATCAAACAAAAAGTTAAATTTCTCTTTTATCTTATAATCATTTATTAGTAAATTGTTAGATTGGTATTAAAACCATTTAAAAATATTCTATAAAATATACTAACCTTCTAGTGTACACATGTTATGCTGTACTCCTCCTGAGTGGGAAAAATAGACATGAGTCTCTGATTACGTAGTTGGTTCTCTCTTTTTGCTTTGCATACAATTGATAAGGGATAGAGTGAGTTCCTGCCGAATACGGGTTCCTTCGTCTTCCCCCGGTTTTGAGCATCCCGTGTTCGTGTTCCGGTTGGGGCATCGTTGATCTCCTGTGCTCTATCTGTAAGAAATGTGAATGTGTCCCTCTGTAAATAGGGGCTGTGCAAGCGAATGTGCTGATAGAGTAGTTAAGCTGTACTCTTGGCCCTAGTTAAGGCTACTTTAAAAACAATAGGCACTCATTCGGCTTAAAATTGCTGACGGCCACCGGGGCGCTAGTCATTGACAGGTGTCATTAGTAACATCACCATTAACTGACTAAAGACTGTAATAAGAAAATAATATGCAGCTACTTACATAACATAACGCCATCCTGTGCCGCCTGTGCCTATAACGCTAGGTTATCTAACCAGTTGGATGAGCACAAGATGGGAGAAAGAGAAGGGAAAAAAAGGAAAATTCTGCACTTTTGAGGGACTTTTAAAGTTATAATTTTGATTGATTATCACAAGGGGAATTCTTGTCTCAATTACTGTAGGTCTTGAAGAGGTCTTGGTATTTATGAATATGGTTTACTATGGAGTTGATGTTGAGTGTGTATGTCGGGAATGGGCCGTGTACAGTGAGGAAAAGGACATTCGCTCTGTTCCAGTTGGCAGCGTAAAGAGAAACTTTTGGTATTATGTTATATATGGAACGGCCTGTTTTGCCTTCTTCCCATTCCTTTTGCCATCTTGTCATCTTATCGGTTAGTTGCTTACATAAACAAACATTATGCACACTCACTATTCAATTCTTAAAATAATTTCCCTAAATTGCTTGCTAGCTATCGCAAATTTTCCAATTATGCAGTTATTTTCAAAACAATATGAATGGTTATGAGAAAATAAATCAAAAGATTGTTTTTAACAAAATGGGCCTTAGGTGCGGAACAAAATGGCGCCTTTAATAATATTTCTGAAAGTAAAGAGTAAATGAAAACCACCGTCATAAACTTATTTTTTTAATTTAATAAAATACATTTCCTTTCAAGAAAAATAATTTTAACTAACAACGATTTAAGAAATAACTATTATTTATTTTTCTAAAAACTATTATTACTCATATAATAACTATAAACTATTCTTAAAATATTTATTTTTCCTGTATTTCTTTTATTTTTTTAAGGAGGCATTTACTTTCCTTTTAGCTGGTCTATATTAAACATTTCCATTCTAAATTAAAAAAGCTTTATTGATTGTTTCAAATCTGTATATTTACAATGCAGGGATTAAAAAAGCACTTTATTAAACTACACCCACACATCTCACATTAAAAAAATTATTAGAGCATTCAATTTATTTTATGAATATAATAGAGGAAAATGCTACAATCTCATTAATGGGTTTGAAAAAAATAGGAAGTTTCATAAAAGCTTTGGAAATGTTAAGATAAATTGGAAAGTAAAAAAAATCCACTCCATTGAAGCAAAATCTTAAAAGATAAAAAAATTGAAATTCACAAAGTAAAAATTGAAAGAACATTACATTTTTTTCACGAAATATGCTGAGCATTTCCTACTTTCTAGATTATAATACATTTGAACTCAAGCGAATAGTAGCATCCTGTAATGTAATTTTAGTTAAAAAGAATTTTTCTTCTGAAAATCAGCGCAAGCACAAAATGACAAAGAAATCATCAATGGAAATGATCGATGACGGTTATTTCACATTAATGTGTGAAAGCATACAGATACAGTACAAAAATATTTTTCTTCTTTTTTTTATCTTTTTAAGAAATATAATATGAAGCCCACGACTGTTTTCAATATGAAAACTTACAACTTACTCTAAATAATTTCAAAACAGTTTCTTTTTTTCCATTTTCAAAAGAAGATTATTTTAGCTTTGTAAATTAATTTATTTTCACTTTATGGTCTAATAATTATTTAATGAAATTTAGACAAATTACTTAAATACCATATACCAATACATTCTTTTTGTCGTTATATGATTTACTTACTTATCAGGTAAAACTTGTTTAAACATAATAAAAATATAATTTGCAATATAAATATATGCATATGAACAATCGTTTAAAAATCTTTATTTTTCTTCGCCATTTATCATCTAAATCATAATCATTTTTAATCCTAATTCTTCATTCTAAATGTAATGTAAATATGTCAAGAAAAAAATTAAAACTAAAAATACGATTTATTATCCAGTACCTTTGCAATTGTTTGTTATTACATCCCAAAAATTAGACCATAAGATCAAATTATGTACTTTTTTTTCTATGTAGGAGAAGAGCAAATGAAATTAGTCTAGACGATTAAAAAAACTACCACCATTTTATTTCATAAACGACTCTTATTTTATTTAAAATCTATGCCACAAATTTGTTTATGTATTCCTGCAGTATAACTTATATTCTTATTTCTCAAAAAAAAAATCTCCTAAAAAATAGGAGATTATTTTCTTTTGTAACTGATATAACTATGAAATAAATCACAACATTTGCAGTAAGATTTATTATTAGTTGCATTTCTTCAAAATTGTTTCACCATGGCTGAACACGTCAAGTTTCATTATCGAACTTTTCAGCAAAATCTGTTTGGCTGTATTGGCACATCCTGATAACACTGAATGACCAGAATTTGGCGGCATGCCGTTGATAGAATAGTAATATAAAATCCGTGCAGAAAATTCATTGAAAAGTTTAATGCCCTTTCTTAGAACAAAAATTAAAAAAAAATAATTGCAAAGAATTAATTCATCTTTTCATGGAAGGAATTTTATATAAATATGAATAATTTTCATTGATTTATTTTTATACTTTGAATTCATAACACTAATGTCTTCCATTGTGGTCAAATAAGGAACGAAGGGAAATGTAATATGATGACAAAATGTAATGTGTCTACATTTTCTCATTTTATTCAAGATGTATAGTATATCCTCATATATATATTAGAGAAGCAATCAGTCTCATCTAAAGACTGATTGCTACACTGTTATACATTTATTTTGATAGCGTTTATTATTAAATATTCCTCTCTGACATATACTTATAATGTTATGCCTATGTTAAATGTAAAATATTTACAGTTTGCTTGAGGAATAAATCTAACAATATGATAAATTTTAGATTTTTAATCATTTATTTTTTATGAGATGAGACGATTAAGATATTATATATTGCGACGGCTTATATACTGTGACAGATATCTAATATATAAAAAATAAGGCATAATTATAGTTCTTCGTTAAAATTCAACTTCTCTAGATATATTCTAAAATAAATATTTTATATACATACTCATTTTGCAAAGAGTTGTTAGAGAGAAAGTCAATTTATGCGAGTTAAAAATCGTTATAAATGTAACTCTGTATTTTATATCACTTTTAAGTACCTCATAATTAATTGTTTTGTCTTGAGTTCTCATATTATATATCAGTTTGCAAAGTTAAAATAATCACAAAATATTGCCATCATTAAGCTTTTCAATGGGTATTGTGTGAACAAGATTGTGCATTAAAATTCTGACTAATAAAACTTCAAAAATATATTTATAACCCTCAAAATTCATAAAATCGTGACTTAGAATTATTGTGAATAGTTATATTTGCCTCTATGAAATAATTCTGCCCGAATAATATCTGAATGAATAATCATGCATTCACATGATTAAACTCCCATTAGAGTGATAACAGGTCCTTATGTACAACTTAAGAATTAAATATCAGTATTACGTTATTTAGTATGTGTAAAGGACATACATTTACATTTGATTTACATAAATATGTATGCATAGGAAATTAAACTTAAATAACACAAACAACTACAACACTTTACTAATTCTTGAACTATCAACCTGATGGTCTTCAGTGAATTAAGCTTCAGTGGAATGTACATATTTATCCAGAAAACGTAAATATTAATCACGTGAATACTAATGTTGCATGACTTCAACTAACATATTATTTTATTGAGATATATATATTTAATCAAAGTAAATCGGTAAACCAAAATTACTTGTGTAAAGATCAGAATTAACTTTTACATGAATGACACAATTTTAACAACAGAACAATTTAATTAATGGAAAATAATATAAATAACATTAAACATAGGAATAAAAGGTGGCATTATTATCTGCAGAATAATTATGGGTTTCTTTTTTTATTTGAAAAATGATCTGCATTATAAAGATATAATTCATTGGCTCTGTATTTATTAAATAAATTTATTTTTCTTTATTCTAATAAAGTGGAGTAATGAATGTTTAGAGTTAAAAAAAAACTGCATTTAGAGAAATCTGTGTTAGATAAAAAACGTAGTAAGAAATCATTTGAAATAAATGATTTGAAAAATGCTATATAATATAAATAATTCAACTGTAATCTATAAAAAAAATACTCTATACAGAATAAATTATTACATTGTTCACAGATAGTACGCAAGACTTAATCATTTTAACGCTCAAATGATCCTCAACTAAGACACCATATAATTAATCTGTCTACTGTTTTCTTAGTATTAAGTACAATTTGCTGTTAGTAATTTTTTAAGATAGATTTTAGGAACATCTATGTGGACGCAAGTAACATAATGACTTTTAGATCCAAAACAGCAAATGATATAGATAAGATATGTAAATCCAGTTGATTTTTTAATACTATGAAAATCAATACGAAAGGTAATTACTAGTGTTCTGTAATCACTTAATTATTTCATTTCATTTGACGATTAGTATGATAAATATACATTATCATACCAACTATCGGTCAGTTATATTGTGCGTAGCTGAATATCTTTCAAGTTCATATAATACTCTGATAGTTTCTGAACCAGTCTCAATGCCATTCAAATAAACTACATCTGCATAAATAATCTCTATTTAAATTAATTAAAGGATACACATGTTTGTAATGATTAGATACCTTTTAATAGAATTAAATTAAATATTGTATAAGAAAGTAACAAATTTAATACTGTAAAGAAGTCGTTAAACTTGTTTCCCTTTAAAGACACGCATGTGCGAACATAGTTACTTCTGGCCAGCTGTGAGAAATTTTTTTCCTTTTTTGTGCATTGTGTTTCACCCGCTGTGGTGTTACAACTTGAGCTTGAAGGGAGTCAGATAATGGAAAACCTATGCGATGGTGGACTTTGAAGAATGCAACTGTGTCAACCCCCTAGGTGGGACAGTTTCTTCTATGGACCACCCAAACTGGAATAAAGTTCCAATAATGAATAACAGATGCGTTTACGACTCATTGAAGAAAGGAGGGCTAAAACGTCCAGATGCGAATATTTCTGTAATGTCAAGGCTCTGATAAGAGGGTGGATGTTTTAAAAATATTCCCACTGCTGACGGTAGACCAATGGGTGTATTTCTGAAGCATTATTGGAGGATCGGCATCTCCAGCGCGCCAATGCGAGTCTGAGAGGCGGAAACTCACCACTATTAAAATGGAAGGTTTTGGAAGAAGCGGGACCGACGAGACCAGCTGATCTGGCTAGAGACTGGACAAGAGGTGATACGGCAACGAGACGAGCTGTGAGCAGAGCTGAAGAGATGGAGTCAAAGAGATACCACGTGATCTCGAGTTTATTGAAAAGATCTACCGGAAGAATTCCGCAGATCTCTGGAGCTACACGCAGTAGCCGGATACGCGGCCAGCCTGTGAGTTCTCGGTATTAAATGTCTAATTGACAATCCAGTTGTAAATATTTCCAGGCATTTAACCGAGAAGACGTGTTGTTGTTTTTGTTATTGTTTAAAGCTGTAAATAAAATCATTGTGTTTAAAACGCTACCATTTTATTTGATCGACCAGGAACAAGTCATTACAATACCGATAGTGCCGAAAAGTATGACAAATATTAATGTACAGTTCTTCTTTTTACAAAAATGATGTTTTGTTTAAATCAATAAATTGACAAATAACTTCATTACGCAGAGAATAAATTTAAGGATAACCCATAATGGCTTATCTTACATTTCTTCTCCTCACAAAATAAACATACAAACCTAATTTTTTTTTATGTTTCGGATACTAATAAATTATTTGCAGGGTCAAATAAACATTTTTTTCTTGTTAAAAAATTGTTTTTAATAGTTAAAAGACTCGAATAGTTCTTTTTTACAAATGTAAATAAAAGCAATTAGTTTCCCTTAAGTCAATATAGACTTTCGAAATCGCTTTTAGATTTAAATTTTAAGTGCATTCCAGACTTAGTCAGTTTGAAAAATAAATCAGGGTATAGATGTGCAATTCTACCTGTGTAGATTTTATTCTAAAATTCTCCCATGTTCTTTGTCATATTAGTGTTAATTAAAATCTTATGTGTTATATCATTTACTAATTTGCATTAAGGTGAAATTTGCAGAACGCCATTACAATTATGATATTATATAGAAGTTTCTTGTTTGTCATATGGTTAATGAAGAAAGGCCTACTGAAAAAGCATTAGAAGACCCTCTAGAAAAATCATTGAAGATAAACCAAAGTATATAATTTTACTGAACACTGATGAGGTAGATAAAATTCTTAAGGCCTTTCTTTTACTGAGTGAAGAATATCCGAAGAATTTTGAAGATATCTGAAAAATATTCTTGGATTTTATATATATATATATATATATATATTCACGGGATTTTTTTTTTTCATTTTTCTAGGGAAAAAACAATATCCTTATAAATATTTTAACAGCCAATAAAACTGAAGAAGTAGTGACTCAGAAATGAAAAATAAGTGTGAGGAATGACCATAACAAAAGAGATGAATCTAGTTGCATGTTTTTAAATGATTCATATGACAAAAGAAATGCCAATGTGACGCTGGAGATTGATGGCATAATTCTTTACAACCATATTCGATTGTTTTTTGAAAAGTGTACACAGAGAAAATAGCATCAAATATTTATTGTCAAACTTACTCAATTCTATAAATACGGAGAGTTTTAGGATTTATATCTTTCTGCGTGTGACATTAGGAAAAAATTTTACTTCCCAAAAGCGAATGATAAAGCCTTATTGAGTTGGCAAACATCATACACTGAATTTTCTCGCAACATAAACTAGGAAAAGTTATCTTCCCTGATAAAGTAATAAACATTTTCGTGACTTTTGAATTTTAAACACTTTACTAATTTTATTAAAAATGTCTTTAATATATCTATTTTAATTGAATAAATTACCAGCGTTTAAATATTATTCATGATTCAAAATTATTTTTTCATATGTTTTAGGGATTTCTTGTTTATAAATTTAACGCTATTTTTCTTTTCAAACGTTTTTTGTCGTAAATAAGGGACCTTGTAAATCAGAACCGACATTTTGCATGAATTTTTTCTTTTCAGCTTAATACTAATACTATATCCATGTTACCTTATATATATATATATATATAGAACGAAGTATGCCATATTTTTCACAAAAAATTATTTATTTTTAAATTCATTTCTTTCCTCTTTTTTCTGTTGTCATGTTTTTATAAGAATTGAGTCAGTGCTCTGCAAATGATTCATCCTTTTAGGATTTTTCTCTGAATTAATATTTAAAAAAATATCTCGATTTTTTATACGATTACTAATATTAGCCATTTTGCAGTTTAAAGCAAAGTTGATGCGTTTTCATATTAGCATTGATTGAATTATTGTTTTAAAAATATCAAATATATATATATATATGTAAAGGTTAGTTCTTTTTTAAAATGTATTTATTAGTATTCAGTTATCTATTCCGTTAACTATACAATAGTAATGATACGTAAAAGAAAGAAAAAATATTTTACAGCACAAAAGGAATATATCTTCCCGATAATTTACTGAGACAGAAAATAAATAAAATATTAAAGGCTAATTTTTTAACAAATTAAGTTGTATCGAATTCCAGTTGAATAACTTTCTCTGAAGCAAATATGAAATAAAGAACTATGAATTCAGAAAGCTTTAACTTAGCATTTTATATATGTTGGCGTTGCTATTCTTTTTTTTTTCGTTTTTAAAATTAAGGCCAAAATCTTTTCCAACGATTTTCAGCTGTGATAATTTTATTTGAAGGGATTAT
>JAOUZG010037268.1:250559-323811 GCA_026289955.1 Argiope argentata
ATATATATATAGGTAGGTAGGTAGGTAGGTAGGTAGGTAGGTAGGTAGGTAGGTGGATGGATGGATATGAAACATATACCCTAATATGTCTAGTTATAAAATGTGCAATTACATTCAAAGTACACAACGAACATTCTTTCAAGTCATATTATCTAAGTTCATATATTTTAAAAATTAAAAAAAAAGTTTTGATGTACCTAATCGAATTGTATAAGATGACACTCGAATAGTTACTTAAATTTTCAGTGTACTGCGTCAGTGTCATTTAATGAGCCATATTTCATAGGAAAAATGTATGTTTTATTTATTTTTGCCATATCCAACTATTTACTGTCTTTTAGAAGAAAAAACGAGCATTGATCCTTACATCCATGAACCGAAATCCGTTTCTTGGCAGCAAAAGTGTTAAAAGCATGTGTTTTGGAGCAAAAGTGAACATCAAACTCGCATTAATCATCTTATATATCTTTACTAATTGGAGTGACAGCGGCAGATTTATTTTATTTCTTTCGAGATATTTTATGACAGATTTTTCGAGATGAGTGAAATAGAAAAAGAATCGCGAATTCTGTGATATTAATTCAAGCGATACATTGTTTGATAATAATTTGCCGAATTGTGATTTGATGTATAATCAATGGATATCAACCAAATAGGAAAACAGTATTATATCAGTTTATTTTAATCAAGTTATTAACACGTAATTAATTTTTGATGAATAAAATCGGTGTAGTAACCAGATGGATATGAATTTATTTAATAAAGTATCAAAGTGAAGACAAATCTCTTGGGGTTAGTAAGATTTCTGTAAATTTTATAGATTAATTAAGGAAGATATGGAAAATAAATCCATTAAGTAACACAAAATACCCTGGGATAAATCTCAGTAAATGCTTTATAATTAATAATTGTATTAAAAATTATCTATTATATTCCTGGATTTCGTTGAAGCATAATCTCTATAATGCTTATTGTTCTCATCAAATATTCTTCCCGTACAATATTTTCTTAAGAAATTTATATGCTTTCAAAAGAAGTCTTAATGACTAAAAATATATGACGTCATATATCTGTAATAATATTGTTACATGCGGGCTAGCGCCGCAAAATTCGACAAATATAACGACTTTTGGCGAGGAGCTTTCCACCAGCTGGGTTGGTTTGGCAAAAGGAATATTCTAGTAGCCGCTGGCGAAGGGCAAAAGGAATAGTCTATCTAAAACAGCGAAATATCGTGGTGTTTTGAGAAGTTTCACGTGTTTCGGGGCCCGCGCTTCCTCGGCTATATACGGGACGAGTAGCCAGAGTCAGTGAGTTAATTGAGAGCTTTTGCCCTCTCGGAAGAGAAGCGTCTTGCTAGACTAGCGGATTAGTGAGCTGTGTTTGTGTTTGCAGTTAACGTTGTGTTATTGAGCTCGCTGTGATTTACTGTTTGCTGTGCTATACGACAGCTGTTTTGCAGACTGTGTTAATTGTGCATAAGGCTTGCATTTACACTGTAAGTGACTGTTACTGCTTGATTGTGTTCATCAGTAGTTTTACTTTCTCAAGTCATCCTGTTAATAGCTGTAAATAAATTTGTTTGTGCTGTCCTCAAGTAAAGCCCATTCAATCCGTATCCGCTACGCTAAAAAAGTAACAATATATTTGTAATGATAATTACGACTTCATATATTTGTATACTTAGATACCTCGAGAAAGATGAAATTATTTAGTCATCTTCTTTTAGCAAAAATTATCGGTACTTTTTCGTAAGCAGGGCGGCAGCGAAATATCGCTAAAGAAATTTAATGGAATAACACATTGTTTGAGGATTTTTCACTTTAAAATCACTGTGAGAAATTTGGCGGAATTTCACATTATTTGGCTATTTTTTGCTTTAAAATAACTAAGAAATTTTTCACCATTCTACATTTTTTTGGCAATTTTTTAATTTAAAATCACTGTAAGAAATATGGAGGAATGCTATAATATTTGGCGATTATTCGTTTACGTCCGTTTAACGGAAAAGTGCCAAATTATCTTGCGAAATCTACTGATTCTGTGGGTCGGGATGGCCTGGTTGGTACAGCGTTGGACTCGTACTCCTTAGGTTACGGGTTTGAAGCTCACCGGCCAAAAGATTCCCCGAATGTGTGGTGATTGGCACTCGTTAAATCTGTTCGTGGTCGCAAAGTTCTCCATATCGAGAGTAATATTACTGGGGGTAATGGGCCAGAGGTGATCGTTCTCTGATCCAGGTCTGAATTACGATCTGAGGTGTACGAATGAATTTGCATGAATGTAGTTCGCCCACTAAAAATAATTGTGAAGTGTGTGTAGCTAAGTCATACTTTTGGCCTAGATAGAGCTACATGTAAAACAAGAGACGTATATCTCCGGCTTAAAATCTGCTGATGTATCAGCGGGGCTTATCCACGGCCATTAGTCACAACAACAACTGATTCTGTGGCAAAAGGACAAAAGGTATCCCGTACCGGCAATTTGCTGAAATATTATTATTATATGAAATGCTTAACCCAGAAAAATAATAAAAACATTGCATTTCTGAATATATCTTGCTTTGAAATAGGGCAAAAAATATGTTGTTCGTTGGAAAATATAATAATTCTTACTTTGCTAAAATGTATTATTTAACCTGCTCTTCACAACAGTTTTAAGATTCAAAATCCAAGTCAAGTATATATATATTGTTTGCTTAAGATAAGAAGATGGCAACAATAATTGATTTTTAGCAAAAACATCATTCCTTTTAAGTTACGTGTAGCTTCTTTAGCAAATCGAAGTCAACTATACATGTATTTATGGACTGTGAAATCCTCTTTGTAACGGTCTAACAAACGATGGATGTTGGTTGGTGAGATAAACTCAATAAAAGTAACCACTGCAGACATAAAAGTGGAAAACAGGTCATCCATTCATCCATAACGACAAAAAGTTCCGCAGTACCTACTTTGAGGTCCAAATCCTTCGAGATTACACATTCTCTCTTTCTCAAAGATAGCCTTCTTTTTATGACGTCATAAACTCTCCTGCATTACTATTCGTTACTGTAGACTAAAGATGCTGAACGTCCTGTTTAGAAGAAAAGGGAAATGGACTTACTTAATTTCTTTCTTTCTTGCATACTTAATTTTTTTAAAAAAATTTTCCTAATAAATAAGAATAAAACTGAGACTTTTTAAATACTAAATTTTAAACAGGGAAAGAGTACATAGCTTAGCATATATTAAATATTTAACAACTCCATTATAAATTACTAGTTACTGATTCATAATATGATTTTTAAATATGCATTATTACAAGCGAGCGAACGTCGCTGAAAGCACGAAGGGGAGAATGATTGGCGACGGCATTAAAGAGCTTGACGCCAGCTGGGTTGGTTTGGCGAAAGGAATAGTCTGGTAGTCGCTGGATCTCTCTCGGGGATTTCCGGAGCTTCGAGGCTGTTTCGCCCAGCTATATAAGGGACGGGCTACAGCACCCGGCAGTTTTTCTCTCTATCGGAAGAGAAGCGTCTCGCTGGACCGGCAGATTTTTGCTTGTTATTAGTGAGCGGTGTTTACGGTTAATGATAACGTTGTGTTATGGAGCTCGCCGTGACTTACTGCTTACTTTGCTATATAATAGCTGTTTTGCAGTCTGAATTTATTGTCCGTAAGGCTTGCATTTACGCTGTAAGTGACTGTTGACTGCTGGATTGTGTTTATCTGAAGTTTTACTTTATGAAGTCATCCTGTAAATAGCTGTAAATAAATTTGTTTGTGCTGTCCTCAAGTAAAGTCCATTAAATCCAAATCCGCTACGCTAAAAACGTTACTGTATATATATATATATATATATATATATATATATATATATATATATATATATATATATATAATATAATGTATGTGTGTTTTATTTAACAGTAATCATTCGAAATCCTTTTACTATATCAACTGTGATCATTTTATTTTGCTTTTAGATTATTCACTTTTGGTTAAAAAAACAGAAAAAGAATAAAGATTTAAACGATGATGAAGTTGAGATTTTCACTATTTTTTCTACGTCTGAATTATCTATATTGATAAATTTATTTGCTTTATCAAAATACGAGTGAAATAATTTCAGTGATCTTAATATATTTTATAAAGTTGCAATTAATCGGCGCAAACAATCAACATTTCAAATAACGATTACAATTTTTATTTTGAATACACAGAGAAAAAAGGAATAATTGGTTCAGAAAATGTGGATAAAACATGCATGATTTTCTCAACTTTTCGACAAACGTAAAATAGCAAAATTAAAATGAATGCAATAATATGAAGGAATAAATGAATGAATTTTTTAAAAATATTATTTCTACAAAAGTTAGTTATAATTGAACTTACATATAAAAGTTAATGAAATGCAAACTCATGTTGAAAACATTTTCCATACGGTTATTTTCATCAGTAAAATCCTTTCCTGTTTCATTTAAAGTCTTTAGAACTCTGCATATTAACTTGGATCAGTAGATTGGATGATATTGACAGGATCAAGTTTTAGAGCCATCCACTGAGGTCTGTATAACACTGGTACACCAAAAAATGAAGGACGGTCTGTTTTTGGTGAAGGTCACCAAACAAGAAGCTACCGAGTCAATCCATTCGGTTGAGCTAAAAATAGAATGGGGAGGGAGGGGGGTCAAAAGTCCATCCTTAGAGGCTTGGGATACCGCACCTCTTTACTTAACGATTAAAGCTAATGGAATTTTAGGTCAAATTATAAGAGGCTACAATGAAGTTTTGTGTGAGGGTGAAGCTTTCTAACTTCCTTATGATGTTTGACTAAGTAAAATTTGAAATTTAAAACTCAATCGGAAATTAGCCATGTCTAATAATCTAGGATTGAAAAAAAAATTCAATTCTAGATCAAAGTATAGAAATCGTTGCTATTTTTTTGCTTTGAAATCTGTTGCATCGGAGCAAATGTATGGTAGCAAGCTATTTATCCCCCACCTTTAGCTCGGTCAGAAATACGGTACTGGTATATCAATTGAATTTGAAATCAATTTAAATGACAATAGAATTTCAGGGCAAAAGAAATTAGGATATCATTTAACATTTAATTATGTATTAATGCATTCTAATTTGTACAGTAAGCTTGCTATTTATCCATAGAATCATAACGTTATACAATTTTGTAATTTTTTGTATGAGTAATTATTTTATAAAATATTAAAATTAATTATTAAATTACTCCTTTTTTTTCATCATTATATAATGTTAATTTAAATCCATATCTGCTAGTAAGTAATCACAAACATACTTTTAAATAAAAATTTTATGAGTAGTACTTAATGAGCTAGGGATTTTTTTTTTAAAAATAACGTATTCATATTTTCTAAATATTATATTTTGTTGAAGCTTTTAGTGAAATTTATAAAGTTAACAATATGTTCGTCTATAAAATAAAGTATTTTTCATTAGAATTTTAGGAATTTTTTTCATTTTTGTAAAACTTTCAACCTGGTAAGGACAATTATTCATCTAAATATTGGAAAAGGCAGTTTATCAGTTTTTTTAGTAAAAAAATTAAGCTTTTAAAAACTAAAGAAAAAACTTTTACAACCATAATTATGTTATTACTGGTTGTGAAAAGAAAATGTCATAATAATATTTTTTCCCATGGTCAAAAATTATTTTAAAAAGTCCTTATCCAATTAAATTGTCGAAAATATTAGAATTTCTAAAATATTCTTAGAAAAATCAACATGTTTTTAAGAAAATTATTCAAATTATTCCTTACTTATATCATATATGTAGGTTATGAAGCCAAAACTAATTAAGTTAACTATTCTTTAGGGACAGGTTATTTTCAATAAAAATGAAATGCTTTTCGTTGGGGTTGAAGCTCATGATACAAACATGTTTAAAGAAGTTTTATTTTTATGGTAGCAAATAAATTAAAATAAACATTTAAACCACCACACAAGACTTCAAATTTCATATGAAATTTAAAACCTTGAAGCATTTCGGTTAATTTGGTCCCCAAAGAAATCAAACATTTTTTTTTAAAAAAAACTATCCTAAGATGAAGATATTATTTTTATTTCTTTTAAGTTTTGAAATAATGTGAGCTATACAGAATGAAATTTTAATAAATATTTGTTTTTTGTATCGCAAATTCCTTATGGGCCATTTAGCATTATTTTCACGGATATTTTGTTGATGCTGAGGAGTGCAAATGTGGAGAAAAACTATTTCAACAATTTCTCAGAGTCGTTTTTTGCCCTCTATTTAACTAAAATAAAAAAAAAGACTTTAAGGGGAATCGTTCTCTATAAATCAATTAATTCTTTTATTTCCTTTATTTTTAACGCTATATAAATGAAAGAATTGGATTTTAAAATGCTTAATTAATTTTTTATATAATGTTAGGAAGAAAGCATAGTTTTATGCATATAAAGAATTTAATAGTTCATAAGCTTGCAAAATTAGGTTTTATTTAGATTTTAAAATCTATAAATCATCGAATGAAATATTTTTAACTTAACACTTTCATTTTATTTCATCAAATTAAAAAGAGAAAGATATTAAATTATTTAAACGAAACAAATTAAAAAAAAATCCCTATGGCAAGGTTTTTAGATATTTTTATTAATTGTAGATTATTATACCTAAAAAAAGTGAAAAATGTTTTTAAATTATTTGAAATAAATTTGAAAAATATATAGAACTCTTTTTTTTCTCCAAAATTAGATAAGAATTCAATTTTTTTTTAAAGATTTTTTCACTGATACGGATTTTGCTGATTTGTGAAGAGTAGTCTAGAGTAAATTATTAATTTTTCTAATTAGTGCTTTTATCTAAAATTATATATAAATTGATCATAAATTAATTCAAAACCGTTTAAATTGAAATCGAATAATTTAAATTGTACAAATAAGTTGGGAAAAATTATCCAACTCATCGTATCTTTTCTTACCTACTTACAACTTTTAAGCATGTTTTAAGAAAAACAAATATTTTAAATTGCGTATTAACATGCTATAAATAAATATTAATTGATTACAAATGTTTAAACTATCTTTCCTTTTTGAGTTTCAAAAATGACCAATAGTTCAGCAATTTTCAATGGTGTGATGCCCATTGATGAGTGACAGTGATATCAGACAAAATACATATTACATCTATTGTATCTGCATATCCTTGGCTGATTTGGCGAGAGAATTTGAGGAGCTGGCTGTAGTTTTGTGCATTAATTTGATTCAAGCAAGCACTATTTAAATTAATGAGGCATTAAGATATTTTGATTTATTTCGAATGAGGCATTAAGATAAGTTTACTTAATTCAATTAGTTTACTATTATTTTTATAAAATAAGTCAGATGATGAGCTCTAGTATTTTATATGTAATCAATATAATTGTGCATTTTAACTACAGGAAGTAATAGGAAATACCTTGATTCCTTATTTGAAAGCGCTTTTCGGTTATTTAAGTATAGATAATTATTAATAGTTTTTAAGATAATACTAATGAGTATATGAACTGAATTTTTATAATAATGTAATGACCACAAATGCTTGATAAATAAAAAAAATTATGATTAAATTGAATATAAAAAGTTGATTAAATATTTGAAAATGCAAACAATTATCTATTGAATGACATACGATTTATACTTGAAATATATTTTAATAAAAAATAATGTTTTTTTTTCATTATAAAAAGCATTCAATTACTTCCATTATCACCATTATACGTTAACATTAATTAAAATAAAATTATTTGATATTTACAAATTTATTTTTAAGGAGTTAGTTTAGTTGCAATAATTAAATAAAAATTGGTCATATTCAATTATTCCTTTAACAGAAACAGAAGTCCTTTTTTATCTTACTTTAAAAAATTGTTAAATACATAAAACGCGTTTTCTAACCAGAGTATATTGTTGTATTCTATAGAGTATATTGTTGTTACAATATTAACAAAAAAAATGAAAATATTATGGGTTCGATGACAAAACTTTAATAATAAATATTTTTATTGTCTTATTTGAAATTGCTTTCATCTTCTTACATACCAAAACAAATTATACTTTTGGTATATTTCAGGAGACAGATAATCCGTTTCTGTTTAAATCTGCTCCTACATGTTTGCTGCTTATCTTCTTTCATATAAAATTGCAGTCTTGAAAAGAATTTTTTTAATTAATAACAGATAATTTTCCAAAAGTAAACAGTTAGTCGAATAACTAATCATTCTTTAACATTCTTATGATTTTTTATTGGGAAATAGTAGTATGTTTCATTAATAAATGAGATGTGCAAAATTATTTCCTGAATATTCGAAACGGATGAATCGGAAATTCTTTAATTGACAGTTATTGATAATTTTATCTTTCATTATCATTATTTAAAATACTAATATATTAAAAATATTATATTTCTTCACATAACGTCCAATAATAAACTCAATGAAATAAATTTAATTACACTTTAAAGAAACGCATTACATTTTTCAAAGTAATTTTTAGTATCTATGAAACTTATAAAAAAAAACGAAATAAAAGAACGAATTATTTTATTTCTGTTTCCTCTATTCTTACAACGAATGTTTAAAGAACCCACTGAGTTCCGTACTATATTTATTTGTAAAATACCACATTTATTAATTCATATTTCAATAAAAATTAAAAAAAATGTTTGGCAAAGAAATGTAATAGGAATGAGTTTATTATATATTTTTTATTTAATACTATGAGTTGCGTTTTATATCATGGCTTACAATAATAAAGTCAAATGGGAGTTTAAATTACTGGCCATTTTACAAGAAAAAAATTTTAATCTAGGAAAAAATAAAGGGTTTGTAATTAAATTTACTGTCTGCTTCCCCAAAACGGACGTTCCTTTTAAAGAAAGAGCAAAAAATTTAAATAAATAAGTAAAAAGATCGGAGAGATATTAAAATAAAACTAGATAAAGTAGAAATCGTAAAAATCTTAATTTGGGACACTTACAAGATAAAGAAATACAATACCCAAAATAAAGTCCACTGCTTACTTTAATCACCTTCGAGTTTATTTCTTTTATAAAATTTTGTTTTCATACAACATTAAATATTTACTTCTTGGAGAAAACCTTGTAATTCAATTTTATTTCTGGTTGAATTGTCAGCTATGTAATATGTTAGCTTCCAAGTGAAAGAAATTGTAAAAGATTAAAAAATATACTTTCTACACCTTCATCTTTTTCTAGAAGTCAGGAATTCTTGGAATTCAGTTGGATAAGAGGATTTAATATTTTGTGTCTCATTTTGTCTCGGTTTCGGGTGGTTTCAAGAAGGATGAAAAATGTTCCAATGTTTTTTTGCAGAATAGAAATTCCATCTTCTTTATTTTTTATAAAGAAAAAAATGCATTTTTTTATTTGTTTATCACACCAAATATTTTTTTTTGGTAAAAAGCAGATTAACATGAATAAATAAAGAATCAAGACTTGTACTATTTATAAAGGAGGAGGATAAATTAAAATTAAAATTAATTAATCGATGTGATATATCTTGACGTTTTCGACGTTAACTTCGGAAAGAAAATAATAAAATTAAACGTTTCAATTCCATGTTAAATTTTTAAACAGTAAGCAATGTTTTCCGATGTACATTAAGTAAGTGAAGTGCGGACTCTAATTACATTCTAAAATTACAGGATATGAATCGAATATGGTGTTCCAAATTTTTAAATCATGAAATGAAAAAAAAATATTTCTTCTAGAATACTGTGTTAGCATTGTTATTGTATATCATTGTAGTTTTGGAGTTTTAATTAGATGGCTATATATTAACCTTTTTTATGCTAATTATATTCCAATTGCATTGTAATGTAATTAAACATTTTTAAAAATGACATATAGGCATTATAAATCGGCTTCAAATGCTTTAGAAGTATTGGTTTTTAATGTTTAAATAATTCTTCCTGTTTTTAAATGTAATTAACATCTTTTTTACAATTATTAGTTTTGCTACAATTTAGCAATGTTACAGATAATATAAGATTACTATTTGGAGATTTTCATTAATGTTTCGACCATTTGTTATTTTGATGTATGATGCTTGATAAAAAAAATACAAAATTATTTGAAGTATCATTTCCTAATGCAAAAATTAATGATTCAAATATATCAATTTTTCTACGATAATTTATTTCTTCTGCTTAATTATAATTATGTTTTATCTTATTCTCATTGTGCATAGACTAATAAGTTTATTTAATATTTTTTTCCTCTGTATATTGACAATATACAGGGAAAATGAATGAAAAAAATGACATGATGTAATATTCTTTTAAGATTTGGGGGAAGCTCTCACGCTAATGCAATTTTCATAAATTTGATATACTGAACTTCTGTAATAGCACGCGAAAATCTAATATTAAAGAATGGCTATTTCCCTTTGATATACGTCTCTCAGTTTTACCCATAAGTATACGCAAAATATTTGTCAAATATCTTTCTTCTTACTAACTGCATTTTTTAGTAATCACATTCATGCACTTAACGGTTAGATAGAAATCTGTTATGGTGAATAACAAAATATTTGAGACTAATAGATCTTTTTTGCTAAACTTAAGAAAATTGAATTTCTTTCAAAGCAGTAAGTTTGCTATTATATTTAAATTCTACAAATCCAAGTAATAATTCAGAGTCTGTTTGACATCAATTATTAAATTCCGTTAACCTTTATACTTCGGGAACCCAAAGTCGGAAAAGTTACTTTAAATGCGGGCATTAAGTAAAAAAAGTTAGAAGACACTTTACCCTTCTTTCAAAGGTGGTGGTTGAAAATAATCTCTTCGATTTCGACCAACCATAGTGATAATTGGTCATCGGTCCACTCCGTCTTAACTAAGTTGCTTTTTTGATGTTTTACTAATGTTGATCTCAAGAAAAAGCTTTTTATCAGTTTTTTTTAACTGAAACATTTGTTTACTAATTCCGTAGAAGAAAGTATTAGGTTAAATTTTATGATATTAAATAAATTGCAAATAGAATAAATGCAGTAGTGTTATTTAGCGCATTAAACAAATTGTTGCCAATTTTTCAAAGTTTTAATTAAATAAATATCTCAAGGCATACTGTAGCTGTTAATTTAATTATTATAAAGCTAGAACATATCAATTCCAATTTTATTTAGTTATTCTTCTAACTCATTTATCTTGATAAAATGTAACGATTTGCATATCACGCATAAATAGTTTTTAATAGTTTTTTTTTCGAAAATATTTTAACTTTTCTGTACAAAATACAGATACCAATCCTTTGAAATTTTGTAAATTAAATGTATCGACAAAAATAGAAGAGGATTGCCTGTTATTTTGTAACAAATAGCATACTACATTTATAATTCAACATTCGAATCTACAAAATATCAGACAATCATCTGCTACTTTGTAGATTAGAATGTTTTCATATAAATATATTAAGCTCATAAAAATTGAATATAATTTTTATTCTTAACTTATTTTGGACATTTTTTGTTTCACTATTTATAGTCGTTTCTTACAATATATATTGATTTTTTCCGAGAACTTCTATTATAGCATTTTAATATTTTATAAAGCACGCTCAATTTTGTAGACAATCAATAAATGATTTATAATGGAAAATTATTTTTCTGTATAAAAATGTTCTAATTCATAGGTAATCACCAAATTAAAGTCGGTTGTTTTGACCAATGTAAGATTAGATATGGATAAAAATTTCATTGCGATAATATTACGTTAAAAAGTAGTTATAAAAATATTTGTAAAAAACTTTCACAAATAAGGTGAGTATTCTAAATGATCAGCATTCGTTACTAATTACAAGTATTTTTATTTGCAGATGATTTAGATTCTTTCAGAAAAGCTTAAAACTAAATCTTTTTTTTATTTTTTTTTTTACGCAGACACTTTATTTTATTTTATAAAGTATTTTTGGAAAACAATTATATGTCTAGTAACTTTTCAGCAAATTGAAATGAAGGTATAAAGCTTTCAATATTTCTCCTCTGACGTTTGAATGCATAATAAAGCCAATAATAATTATTTGCTGATAGTTTTTAAGAGTCTTTTTCAATATTTTAAAATTATAATTATTACTTTTAATGTATGATTAAATATAAATCAACCGTTTTCATAAATCATGGAAAATAATAATGAAACTGGTCGCTTGCTTAAAAATCCAAATTCAAATGTATTTATAGCATAAATATATAGTTCAAGCATTAAAATTTAAAGGTGAAAAAAATGTAAGTAGTCAGTTCTTTAATATTGTGTTAGATTAGTATATTTGTGACTGTGAAGTATATATGCTAGAGGCTCCAATAATGGAAGGGAAAGGCAAGACAATGTTTTTCCCTTTTTATGTAAAATATAATAGCAAGTTGAAATAAAACTATCTGAGATTCAATTTAGATTTTCTGCATCATTTGTGACGAATGGGACCAATGATGTAACCGATGACATTCATTACACCATTCCATCAGAGACGAAACTAGAAGTAATTTTTGATTCAAATATTTATCATTCGAATAGATGGTCCTATCTATAAACACATATTATTATAAAGTTGCAAAATTTTATTGTTAAAAAAATTAAAAATTTGCTATGTAATGAAATTAAAGAAGGGGGGATAACGTTTTCAATCGAGTATTACTCATTCATGAAATTATGTATAAACTCCTTCCATACCTCTTAGGAATGTAACTTAAAAAAATGCCGCCAAAGAAAGAACAAAAAAATCACTAGCGTCAAAAGTGTTTATAACCACTGCAGGATGAAATCTCCTTACCCTAAGGGGTATGGCAAAAAGGGGAGGAATGTTATGGGGCAATCACAGGTTCGCCGGAAAGATGAAGTGGGGAAAGGAAATCCAATCTCGTTGCTGGAACAGTATTTGTACCGACCCCTATTTAAAGGTTAAAACAAATAGAAAATCTTTGTACAGCAGTTTTACCGCCCGTAAACTGGAGGTTAATCATTTAAATTTGATTAGATTGAATAAAATTGAAAGCGTTGAACTTGAATCAGTTTATCATAAACGTTTTGATCCAGTTCCTTTGAACATTTTTTTTTGTGCCATGGGGGTCTGGTGGTAAGGTCTCGTTTTCTGAAGCGAAGGGTTTGAAGTTCAAGACCCGATTCTACCGAAGAACTGCCATGTAAAGGCGTCAGTTGCACGTTAAACCTCTCATCATCAAACTTCCTCCCGCTGGTATGATGTGGAGAGGGGGGAAGTGCCAGATCAGGTGTAGTTCTCGTCATCTAATCATGGTTCAAAATTACGAGGTCCATCCCAAAATAGACTTAGTGCTCGCTTTACAACGAGAAGTAATATAACTTAATTAAAAATTAAATTAAATCTTATAATATCTTTTAAAATACAATTTTAGATTTTAAATTTAGACACATGGAAGCCTATATAGCTTCGGGAATAATTTAGTATTTTTCTCTATTCCATGTATATGTTACAGGTACTTCATTCTGCTAGTTATTGTATATTTCCTACTGTTTACTAATTTTTAATAGTTTTGCTATTGGAAGACCACCTATTACAAAGGTTCTCCTAACAAGTCAAAGAGAAGATTTGTTCAGATCTCTAATATCGATTCTAGTCTCCAAAACCAATATATATTGGGCATGATTTTTCTTCATCTGTTCAATATGTGAATGCCCTCCCCCCTGTAGAAAGAGACTGTGGAAGCGAATGTGATGCATGTGTAGCTAAGACGTACTTTTGGCCTTAGTTGGTGCTACTTAAAAAAAGAAATGCGCCATACGCATAAGTTTGCTGATCACTTCATATATATATATATATATATATATATATATATATATATATATATATAATCGGACGAGTTCGTAAATGGTGAATATAGATGTAAATGGGTAGAAGGTATATGGTTGAAATTTTCATAATTTTAAATATTCTTTAATATTAAAAATTGAAGAATAAATCCAAATATTCACATTAGTAACACATTAGAAAAAACATTTGGGCAATAAATTTTTTTTCCTGCTGCTATGTAGAAGTTACAGGCTGAAAAGGGATTTTCTATCCTTAATTTAATCTTTTTCTTGCGTCAATTGGTTATACTGTCAGATAGCATCTTAGGTGTATAGGAAATTACCGTTACCTTCTAGCTAGCGTAATGGAATTTTTATGATAATTTTTAATGCAACAAAGCTGTTGTCCTGCTGTAAATTTGTGTCAAATTATACTGTTTTGTGTTTTATCTGAGACAACTTTTTAAAAAAAATATTGACAATCCCCTACTGGTAGCTTTCAGAATTAGTTTTTGTTTCTAATGCTATATCACACAAATATTTTTTCTACATGCTTGACTAAACTTTTAAGTTTGTAAACGACTATCAGGGATACCTTGAGAGGAAATATAATTTTTTTCGATTTTAGTTATTTACTTCCTTTTACCGGCCAAAAAATAAAGTATATCTTGTCATGAATTAAACTGATACTTTCGATTACAAAGATATCAAAAATAGCTTCTTTCGCAGAAAATGGATATCATTTTGACAATAAAATTCCTACATGTCATAAGATAGAAAAGAGAGCATGACAAATTTCGATCTGTTTCGATTCGACTTTATGTTCATTTATTAGAGGAAGAAACCAACATCTGACATATATCGTACTTCTATAAACAATAAAGAAATGTCTCCTTCAAATTTCATCTGCAGATTCATCATATGTTATGAAATATAAGAATGTCAGGATGTCAAATATTTCTAGAATAATGCACATATTATCAAAAAGATGATTTATATCAAAACTTTTAAGCGTGGCTTGCTGTTGTTCACTTTTATTTCGAATAATTGGAAAATGTCAAATATTTTAGATGTCATGTTCTTAATAAAAGTAGAAATTCAATACTTTTAGGTTGCCATACCACACTATAAATACGTTTAAAGTTATTTAAAAACTTTAAAAATATCATCAATCTTATAATTACGGAAAAAAGAATACAATAACTGTATTTTCCTGAATTAAAATACAATGCCATTAAGCAATCGAGTCTTAAAATGCAATGCTATCATGAAGATAAACCACTGTTTGGAAAGCACAGATCCTAGTAATGCAATTATTAAGACATAAAGTGACCTCTTCTTCTTTATTCAGGTTTCATCAAACTTATATTAATAAATGGTTTAAGACTTCATTATTATTGAATACTTAATGAATTAGTTCAATTATCAAGCCAATTTCAAATCACTGGATGTAACATCTTCAGATAATTCTTCGGCTACGAAACGTAATTGTTCCTTACGAAGTCACGTTAAAGATGACATTATGTACTTTCAACAGAATTAAAAATTAAGATGGCATGTTTATCCCACTTCTGAATTGTAATAAATGACTTCTAAACGCAAACTCGAAACGAAATTCGAACTCTTGTTTATTCCGAACTACAAATCTCAACAAGAACGGTTTACAAAATTTGTTCTGAAATACAACATTGAGTTGTTCTTCTTATGCACAGAGAGTTGAGTTGCTGTGAATATCTCATGCATAAACAATAAATGTTTAAAGTCACAACTGAATTATCTTTTACAATTCTATATTTTTCAAAGTTAAAAAAGATGAATCCAACTGTATTTAGGATTCTTCATTCTAGCTAAAAGATTTAAAAAAAAAAGAATTGAAAATATTATTTTTATTATAGGCAAAAATGTATATTTGAAATTTCACAACTGTATTTTCAAAAATATGGTGTTATTAAAAGAAGAGCATTTGCTTCAAAACCTTTAAAAAACAATATCTTTAAAAAAACAAAGATAAAAAGTAAAAATGATATTTCTAATTCTGTTTGTTTTTCAACTGTTTTTCCATCTATACATTCATTCATGTTCATCGTGTGTTTGTCTTTAAAAACTTTTCCAGAAACAAAAAAAAAGTATCAAAAACTTTCAACATATATATTTATTCAAAAAAAAAAGATTCTTGCTTTTCTTCTTTACTTTTGAACATTGACGTAAAAATGAATAACAAATTTTATAGTACAAACCATTGAAATGACTCAAATAAATTCCCAATACTTTCATAGATTTACATATTCTTTTTTGTTTGCGCTGGATCCTTGAGCTTTTTCTTCATTCTCATTCCATCAACAAATGGAATCGGTGGTAGAAATGCATTGCAATTTTCAAAGCAAAAGGAATACAAGAACATTAAGGCCATGAGAGAAAGCTTAAGAAATGTTTTCCAAAGAAGTTGTTCCCTGAAATATATTTCGCAAGGAGCTGAATCTGTTATAAAAGCGATATGTAAAAACTCCTTCGGATAATGTTTCAAAATATCCTTCTATATGTCCATATAATGATATGAATAAATTACGTTGTTTACCATAGCAAAAAACAGAGTAGGCAATTGATCTAAAGTTTATAGTTTTGGGGGCTGCGTTTCCAAACAACCAAACAAGCTGAAGTATGTTGAGTTTTCGAATCTCATTCATTGCATTTCGTTGTAAGAACCAGTTCCGCATCATAACCAGCTAAGCTATTGTTGAATTTGAAAGGCTGGAGTACATGAACAATATAAGCACAGTTTAAATTTATATATGTATGTACCTTATTTTATTTGAAATACTAATAAAATACATTCCATGTAATCATTCAATAACAAATATTTCTAATCCGAAACGTATTAATAATACAATAATTAATTATTTAATATTTTATTAAATGTGAAAACTAACAATCAGCTCATTTTATATAAAATATTCTTAGTATACGCAAGCATAAAAATAAATATATACATAATCTATAAGTAAGTAATTAGAAATCTGTAATAAAAATGATAAACACCATTTATTCAAATTATTTAATCTTCACTTGAGGCAATTACAGTCTTTACCATCCGAGACATATTTTCCAGAGGTATTTGGATCATGGACAGCTGTATTTTATTCCTTTCGGCTTGGAAAAGACATAGTAAGTATTTTACCAATTTTGGACAGTTGCTGTCTCACCGTACCATCTCGCAACATGGTGAGATGAAATAGGACGTATAAAAAAAGTGATTATTTTTCATATTATATTCTACTCTCAGCTTATTCTATTTCATTCTTTTCATTAGCGCTTTCAACATAGCGGTATGAAAGAATTATTGTGCATGGTATGTGTGCGTTAGAAGCAAAATATTTGTTGCAAAAATAAAATAATAAGTAAAAAATTATTTCAAATGTATAAACGTCTTTTCTTTCAAAGTAAAATAGGAAATATTCTTCGATTTATATTCTTCAGTTCGATCAGCGGATATACTGTTTTCTTTTATTTTGTTTCCTTGTTCGATGATTTTTCAGAGAAAAAAATTGAAAACAAATCCTTTATTCGGAACATTTCTTTCTCTGTTATCAAATTCCAAACCCTTGAATTTTTTACCGGAGAATATTCAAAGAAACGGATTATTTTTTTCATGTTTCCCATAAATACTTTCAGTTTCCTAGAAACGAAGAAAATGCAATTGATTTGTAAATGAAAAAGGAAGATAAAATAGATTTTTATTAACATAAATTAATATTTTTATTTTACTTCCTTTTAACATTAAAAAAAATTAGCTGTACTTACCAGAAAAATAAATACTTTTATAACAAACTTAACTAAATAAATATATTAAAATGAAATATTTTCAAATTTAAAATCAATTTTAAGAACTGAAAAAATTAATATTTTTATATGTTGCTGTATTTTTAATGTTTTTAAAATATATAAATGTGTATTATAAAATCTTCTATTTTAAACACTTTATTAGATGCTTGTATTCAGATAAGAAAATAACTATTTGCTGTAGATTAGTCCTTTAATTATTGAAACCTTACGTTTTATATTTAAATCCATAATTATAACATCATTTTGTATCTATCGATAATAAAAAATATTCAGTGAAGTGATTCTTAATGTCAGGTAATAAAATATTAGGATACTATTTCGATACGTGTTTTATGATTAATAGTTTTCCTGACTTGAAGAATGTAACAATAAAATTTCCGAACAGAAAATTCTGATGGTAATTGGACATATATGCTCGTTATAATTGTCTTTCCGCAGCAGAAGTTGCCTAGCGGTAAATTCTTGAACAGAGGGTTACAAGTTTAAGATTCAGTTTTCTTTAGTAACCAGTGAAACTAAATGCAGGCTCCTGATAATCACCCATTCATTTTTCAAGTTATATGAGTTACCTTCAGCATCTCCTGGGATCGATCACGCATGTAAAGTTTGTACACACATATCAAAAATAAGAATTAAAAGATAGAACATCTTTCAATTTAAATGATACTTGGCAGATAACGATAAGAGATTTGATCAAATTTTAGAGCGAAGTTGATTATTTTATTAAAATAATTCATAGCATTTCCAATGACTCTTTGTTTTGGTGCATTTGGTACTTAGTGAAAATATTATAAAAATAATTAGATGCGAATTTAGTAAATTTAAAAAAAAAACTCTTTTTTGCTTTTACGATTATTGACACAACTTTATAAAAAATATATATATTTTATTAAAGAATTCTTCATATTTTTTATATTGTGGGTAAATTTTCATTGCAGTCTTATAAATCCATGACCTAATGAGCTTTTTTTTTGTTTTAAAAAGAATGTCAATTAACTAACTACCATCAGCAATAGGTTTTCATCACTAGATTTACTATCTCTAATTATTTTCTAAGATACATCAGCTGTACTTCTTAATATAGATGCATTTTATTAAAAAATTACCGACCAAATAATAAATAATAAACATAGTTAAATATGAAATCCTTTGAAACATGGAAAGGAGGGTAAAAAATCTGCAATAGTGTAATACTAATAACCTTCTTAAAGTACTATAGATATATTCATATTACAATGGAAATGGAGATAATGATATCTGAATAATAAATGTTTTATCTTCAATAAATGAATAAATAAAATATAAATCAGTGGAAAACCACCTAATTTCAGAATAGATATAACTTTAATGTTACATTGCAAAAACTGATTTATAAAATCATGAACATAAATAGTATGATATCAATTGTGTTGTTCTTCGTTTTTTCAGAATACTAAGACAAAAGTCATTTGGAAAATGATTTTGATTTTATATCTACAATTATCGTTTTTCAGAAAGATATTTTCATATTAATGTATATACATTTGGCATTTCCGAATATTGTCTGTATGACATGCATTTCTCACTTTATTTATATTGTTACAACCGGGAGAGCGCCACGAAAACGGCGAAAGATGGCGACGTTTGGCGAGGAGCTCCGTGCCAGCTTGATTGGTTTGGTAGAAGGAATAGTCTAGTAGTTGCTGTATTGCGCCCTGTGTTTTGAGAAGTTTCGCATGCTTCGGGGCACGCGCTTCCTCGGCTATTTAAGGGACGAGTAGCCGGAGTGAGTGAGTTAGTTGAGAGTTTTATCTTGGATGAGAAGCGTATCGCTGGACCAGAGGATTAATGAGCTGTGTTTACGTTTCTGTTAACGTTGTATTATTGAGCTCGCTGCAATTTACTGTTGCTGTGCTATACGATAGCTGTTTTGCAGTCTGTTTTTATTGTACGTAAGACTTGCATTTACGCTGTAAGTGACTGTTGACTGCTGTATTGTTTTGTGATGTCCTCAAGTAAAGTCCATTCAATCCAAACTCCCTACGCTAAAAACGTAACAATATCCTCTTACAGTTATATTGAAGTGATTTGGCTATAAATATCCAAACTGCAGATTTCCCTTATTTATTTTTATAATTAAAAATCGTAATCACCTTTGTCAACTCAAATTAAAAAATATAAATATAATAATACATAAATGTTAACATTAAAGTATATATATATATATATATATTTTAAAATAAATGTTACCTTGCTTATAATGGAAATAACCGTTCCGAAAGAAATGTTTGCATCTTCAAAATATGTCTAAATATTTATCTGTGTAGTTAGGCACTTTTATAAAAGATGCCGTAAAGTAACGCAAGATTTAAATTTAACCCTTTCCTTTATTAAATCACTATTTATCCTTTTAATAAAAACTATTTGATAACTTATAGTTTAGGGTAGGTAAAAATGGAATGTTACACGATAGATCAACATGTTGACGAAAGCCTTGAATTAAATTTAAAAAAAGATACCTTTTTTTATTTGGCTTGTTATATATTTATTGCACCGAAAAGTTCGAACGGTATGGTTATGTATAAAATAACACATACGACAAATTGCGTCTTATGTTTTTCTAGCACATGCACATGCTTTTGTCCAAATTTCTTACAACCATATTGCATCAGTGAGGCTGAATTCCACTAATGTAGCTTTCAGTTTTCTCTTTCAAAACAAACTTGGTTATGGGCATAGCCTTTTGACTTTTTATATGGATTTTTGACTCTAAATAACCTCATAAAAGGAAATTCAATGTTATTAGCACTAGAACTAAGAACCGGTCAAAATGACCGGTTGCATCATTTATTTATACCATTTCCCATTTAAGTCTTATTTAATATTTTACGATAATGTCATGATTTTTATTAAATTTGTGTATAGAATAATATTATAAATTACTTTGTTCTTACGCTTCTAATGTTCATAAATAACTATGTGTTATACCTAAATATATGAACCGGTCATTTTGATCGGTCATGAACATATCATGAATATATGCTGTGTATTCCTAGAATTTTTTATGTTTTTATGGAAAATTCCCAGAATTCAAAAATTATGTGTTTTATATATATTATGCATATGTAATATATTGGTAAATATTAAATATGTAATATGAAGACACTTTCTACAGTCAGTCTGTAACCTCTATACTGACGAGTTATCAGAAATCGTAACCTATATAAAATTTCAATTTAGAATCTCACATTATTCTTGCACACATTGCAAGTGGTTTGTGATGGAATTCTTTTTCATTATTAGGAAGGGAAATAAAATTTTAAGATTTGTCAGTGAGAACTTTTTACCCTGAAAATGCCGAGACGTTCGAAAAGAACAAAATTTCTTGGAGATATAGCAAATATATGCGAAGATATATCCGAAGTTGACTGTAAATCAACAAATATTTCAGAGGTCCAGTTAGAGAAAGGGTAAGTCTATGTATCCTTAAAATTAAATTATCTAATGAATTTATAGTTTTATTTCTTGAATTCTATTTTGTTTACTTAAACAAACAAACCGGTTGAAGTGACCAGTTGGTAGAAATAGGTATATGGTAAATCTCAATAGTTCTAGTGTTAAATCACACGATCTAGGAGATTAATTCTCAAATTTTCAAACTTTGGACGCCAGATTTGCATTATTTTTTAACCATTGTACAAGAATAGAAGTGCATTGATCTACTGTAAAACGCTCCATTTTTACTAACCATAAACTATCAGGTCCATTAGCAATTTTAATATTATTGCCAACATTTTACAGCACCAATGATGGCAAATTAAAATCTTGGATTGATTTTGGGACAACTTTATATTAGATGTAATAGTTATTATTAGTTCATGTTCAAATAGATCTGGAAAAGAGAGACAAAGGGAAAATGAAAATGGGCCAGAGAAAATTCAGTAAAATAACTTAAGACTACTTATTCAAAGTTTTTTAAAACAACAACAAATGCTTGAAAGATGAAATACAGAAGTTTACTTTATATTCTCTATTTATACTATTATTCTTATTTTTTTAATGTTGAAAAGCATATTTGTCTTTTCTGCTGTGATCTGATCGATTTTCAGTGTTATAAAAAAGCTTAAAAGTGAGCTTCTTTGAGCAAAAGTGAACATCAAATTCGCATTAATCATCGTGTATGACTTTAGAAAATGGAACGACAGTGATGCATTTGATTCCATTTCGTTTAGAAGTACTTTTTCGAGAGACAAGATAAAGCTGGAAGAGGACTTTTTATATCCACCTCTCTCTTTCTCGATGTATGTATGTATATATATATATACAACGCAAAATATCAGGGATAAATCTGATGTGTTTTTACTTTAATGCGTCATTTTTTTTATTTAGCAGGAAGATATGAGAATTCGATCATTTATGAAATGCTAATGATATTCTGAAAAAATGATATCGCTTTAAATATATATTTGAATATATGGTAAATTAGTGTCATACTGTTAGACCCTTTTATTCATTAAAAGTAAGGCAAGTTTACTAGATTATAAAAATCTATCAAACGTTTGAATGTATATTTTAATATATAGCCTTCAATTAATAAGAAGTGTTATTTTTTCCAGAAGAGAAACTTTAGAACAGTTTTATTCAATGAAAGTTATTTAAAAGTTTTTTTAATTATTCATTTTCTTCTTTTTTATTTGTTTTTTAATTAGAAAATATTGAACATGATTTAATAATTAAATGCAGATAATTTTGTTAGAAAAATATATAAGGAATTTTACAATTAATGAGAGCAAATCCTAATTCAAATAAACGTCATTCTGGCAATATATATACATATATATTCCACACTTCAACGTCAAAATATTATTTATATATTTAATAAATTATAAATTAATAAAAACTATTCTTCATTTCTATAATAAATTCAGTGGAAGTTATTCCTGAAAAAATATATTAACAGTACCAAAATATTCAATATTTTATAATTTCAATAATATTCCTTATATTTCTGCACAATATTTCTTATATTATTATAACGAATACTTTTTTTGAAAAAAAATTATCACATTAAAGTTAAAATTGACATTGATCCCTTGCCTAATACTATAGCATAGCTTAAAATAGAGATATACATCAATCTCTGAAACAAAGGCACGAAAAAAAAAAGGTTTTGCGAGTAATTTAAATTGATGATTGATGACAGCAGTGGATTCTAGCGTTGGGAAGTTAGCTAATATTCTACCAATTTTTTCATGATAGCTATTTATGAAATGGCTTCGAATTTTTATAAAATCTACCTTAATAATTCACTTTTTCAAATATAACAATTTCATTTTTGTGCATTTCTTCTTCCAATTGTTCTTAATGGTTTTTACAAATTAAGATGGCGCTACTTACAAGAGACGCATATCTTCGGCTTAAAATCTGCTGATGTATCAGCGGGGCTTGTCCTTGGCAAGTGCAATAAGTAGCAACAACAACATAACAACACAAATTTAATGTAGAAGATTTTGAAATAAGATAATTTATGGACACTCTTTTAATCCAGCTTATTAAGACTTTTAAGTTCTACTATTTTTTTAAAAAAAATTCTTTTTATTTTAGTGCAATCGCATTATACAGTGTTTACATATTTTATGTAAACATAATTTTTATTTTTAAAAAATGTTTCTTATGCAAGGATTTTAAATCCAAATAACGATGGATACATCAACTCGTAAGAAATAAAGAAGCAGCTCGGTTACATAGCTGCGTTGGGTACATTTCTATATGAATAATGCATTTGCTCTAGATAAAACTATGGAAATATCCGATGTTAAATGAAAGCGTTGAACTGGATTTTTAAAGAAAAATGACATTTGCCCCGAGTATGAATGTTAACGATTGATTATGTAAATTCAAAGCCCATACTTGTTAGAATTCAATGCTCACTTCAATACTCTCTGAGAAAATATTTTCTTCCTTTCCTGTAAAATACTGTTTGCTACTTTTGTACATGTGTTAGAGCGAAATTCAAAGAAGTATTCGGATAAATTCTTGATTGTTTCACTTGGATCTCATGGCTGATAGGCTCACAAAAAAATATGCAGTGCCATTTTATATTTAAAAATTATTCATAAGTTTTAGCATATTTTTGAGTGCAAGTATTAAAATCTTTCGTTTTTAAATTAATCTGCATTATTTCATTACTAATAGATCGAATTTTAAAAACGAAAAAAAAAATGCTTGTCAGAAATTTGGTGAAAGGCAGCACTTGTTTTTGGTATATTGCATAAATAGATACAGTAACAATACTAAATGCTTCTACTTAACATGAGAAAAATTACAAGCAATTTCAATATATTGAAAAAAAATTAAAATTAAGAAAAGTTTTTAAAAAGAAAAATAACGTGATAAATAAATTTAAAAGGATGTAAATCTAAATAAATAATGGCTAAAAGCAATATAAGGAGAGTGAGTGAGTGAGTTGAGAGAAGCGCCTCACTGGACTAGAGAATTTGTGAGCTGTGTTTGCGTTTCCTGCTAACGTTGTATTATTGAGCTCGCTGTGATTTACTGTTGCTGTGCTATACGACAGCTGTTTTGCAAACTCTGTTTTATTGTGCGTAAGACTTGCATTTACGCTGTAAGTGACTGTTGACTGTTGGATTGTGTTTATCTGAAGTTTTACTCTATCAATTATCCTGTACATAACTGTAAATAGCTGTAAATAAATTTGTTTGTGCTGTCCTCAAATAAAGTCCATTCAATCCGAACCCGCTACGCTAAAAATGTAACAATATTAATATATTCGTCCTATATAAATATATTTGAAACTATGCGAGAAGATTTATGTTTCGCTCATAAATACTTAAAAAATGCGTTTTATAAATGACAATTTCTAAATGATTACTTTAAATTTTAATATAAATTCCCCTTGCTATATTATCATACCTTTTGGAAATATCTTATAATTTGGCTGAATTTATGCATGTTATATGCAAAAAAAGGAAAATTTTTCAATTAAAAAGTTTTATACATTCTCAAATATAGTTAATTTTATTACAAAAGAGAAATAATAGCATTATGAGACATGCAATAACACAGATAAAAGTTCAAAATAATTATTTTAAGAAAATTGTGGATTTCAAATGTTTTTTCTATTCCCCCTATTTCTAAGTCTGTAAATGTTCTGACATATTTCTTAAATTGTTTACAAATTCATGCTTATTTCTTATTTAAAGGAAGTTTCATGGATTTTTTTTCAGAGAAATTTGATAAAATATGTAAATCCGGATGTACACATATGCTTTAGATTACATATTTATGTTTATGCTACGATAAATTAGATTAATTCGGCTATCATAAACAACCACGGGGTAATTATGGATAATCTTTAGAATTTTACATTCATTAAAACTTACTGATACATAATTTATTCATGGTATAGAATATATTTTAAGTCATGTTCTCTATAATTCAAAATGTTATGAAATGAGTTAAATACTTGTCCCTTAATTTTCAAGGAGTTACGCTAAAGCTTTCTTCTTGAGTGAGACTTTACAAAGTTTTCGAATATTTCTTTTCTGAAAGCTTATTGTGTAAATATTTTGGAATTTTAAAAAATGTATTTTATAATGGAAAATTTTATGAAATAAGGTAAATATTTCCCCCTGAAATTACAAGAAGTTATGTTAAAACTTTCTTCTTAAGTAAAATTTTACAATGCTTTCAAGAAATTTCTCTCTGAATATTTAATATACAAACATATTGATCTTTTTAAAATTGCCATTTCTAATTCAAAATTTTATAAAATAATGTTTACCTTAGGAATTTTAAAAATTGTGTAATCTGCGGTGATATGAATATCTATAACACCGTAGATTTTCTTTATGAATTTGTAATATACAAACTCTTGGAAAATTTAAAAGCCAGTAATTCATAGGCATAATTTCTAACTAACACGTATCTTAACTGTGAAAAGTTTTTCTTTGATAAACACTGCTTATCACGTACCAAGTTAAGGGACATAAGAATCTTCTTAAATTTAAACAAATTGCCTTAAATTATCTAAATTTCTCTCTATTTTTTGTTTGTTAATTCTTTCCTGAGAGCAAACTTTCAATAATATGTACTTTAGGATTAGTAAGCCTCTTTAAACTTATGTATCCTGTCGTGTGAAGGATTATATGAATATGATTATATGATTAAATGATTATTTCATATTGACAACTTTATTCTTCTTTAAAATTTGAGGATTTTTCCTAAAATAGGCTCTAAGTTTTCCTCTGAAGTCACCTATAAATATAGAATTTGGTAGCAATTGTAAATATTTTACGTACCTATAATGTATTTAAAATGTCTTAATCCTACCAAAATATTTTTTAAAATGTATTGGTAATGTTTGATTTTTGAATGGAATATTTAAGAATGCAGTTGGTTATGGATATTACTCATGTCCATAAATTAAAGATAATTCAGAGCCGTATTATAAAATACATATATCGATTATAAATTGACTACACATATCTTCAAATACCACATGCAAATTTCCAGAAGGCTGCGGTTGTACGTCAAAATGAAGAGTGTGTAAGAGAGTGACGTATCAAGAATATGAGAGAATTAATATTTTTTACAAATGTCATTTCAAAGGAATTACCACATAATTATTACATAAATGACGCATTTGGATGATTATTTACGTGATAAATTTTCGGCCACCTATAATGTGGACTGCAAGTATCCGAGGAACTTGATATCACCCAGAACATTGTCTCCAGGCTTTGATAAAGATTCTAGGATGATGGTAATGTTAGGAGACGTGACAGCACAGGTCTCACCCAAATTTCTGCCGAATGAGGAACGGGTTTTGTAGTCAGATGGACAAGAGCATCAGACCTGTCTCCTCAGCTCTTTTCAGCCATTAGAAGACAGCTTCAAGAAAGACGATTTAGACGATTAGGGCAAATTGTTCTATATGCCTATGTCCACTTATTGCAAATCAATGTTGCTTATGGTTAGCGTGGAGCATACACGCTAACCATAAGCAACATTGGTTAGCGTGTATGCGGTGTCCACATACAGCATGTTATGTGGACACCGCAATAGTGAGCTTGTGTAATGTTTTCGGACGAGCATGGGGTTAGTTTCCATTCTGAATATCGCCGAACTTTCATATGGAGAGATCCAGGTACCTGGTACCACTAAGAGTACATCATTGAAAAACATCGTTACGGTAGGGAAGGATTGCTCGTTTGGGGAAGAATTATTCTGAGTTCTAGAACTATCCGGATGTTCAAATTGGAACCGTAATAGGCCAAATCTAAAGGGACGTTATTACGGAATATTATGTCCGTTTGTTTCAGGTACCAAAGGCGTAGAATTCATCTTTATGGATGAACACAGTCGTCTTCACCTTAAAACATCATAAACGAATGCTTTGGATCGAAGGCTATCACTCGTATGGACTGTTTAGAATTCTCACATGACTTGAATCCAGTAGAGCACGTGTGGGATATGCTTGGCCGATGAGTTGCAGCACGTCGACTGCATCCTACATTTCTCCTAGAAGTTAAGTGGACATTGCATGATGAATGGTGTAATATTCCCCTAGATCAAATCGACAATTCAGCATGCTGAGGCATTGTGCAGATTGTATTGAATCGTCACGGAGATACATATTAATTTTCATGCCAATCACGTAATTTTGGTTTTTGTACAACGTTTTTGTAATCTGCACCATGATTCTAAACATCTCATTTCTTTAATGCTGTCAAACAGCATAACATCTCTTTTTGCTCTTTACCTTTAGTTTAATAATTAGTCATCAAAAATAAGTCACATTTTCGTCTCAGTTTAATCAAGTTATGACAGCAAAAAGCAAAGGTATTCGATCTGCAAAATGTTTTCTCTGAATCTTCCCATCAACCTTCTGATTCATCAGACACATTACAACTGCACAAATAAGAAATAACATACAAAATACCTACTGCAGTAATGAAGAGGAAAAGATATCTGACGTATAGGCATGTTTTTCTCCAAACTTTTATAATACGAAGTGATATTGACGCCATATGTGCAAATAAAGAAATATAAAGATATCTTGAAATGAATAGTATACTAAATGGTTTGTATATAGGAATGTTGATTATTTTAAAGACATTTATAAAGATATAACTTAATAAATGACGTAACGTGTAGAATTTATTAAAATACTTTACATGAAAAGATGTTTTGCAGTGCAATTGTGATTTCTATTGTTTTTACAAACCTATTTCCTAATAAACAATAATGCATTTTTATTAACGGTTTTAGTGACTACATACCATCACATTTCATACATAGAATTTCAATGAGTGCTTATTTAAGAATATGAGAATTCTTTCTAAATATATTTTAAAAAGGGTAAAGTAGTTGTCTCATATTTTTAGCTGATTTATCAAAAGTAGTTTAGAGGAAATAGATTCACTTTCTAGAAATAAATTCCATATATCTTAAAAGATTTTCATTTCAGAATTTTGAAGTTTTATGAATAATATCCAGAAAAATTTAATTCTATTTTTGATCTCTTTTAATATTCTTTCTGACAACTTTTCATATATTCGGATTATTTTATGAACTTTCCAAAGTTAATTATATCTTATTTAATTGAATCTTCTTAGTATCTTTGCTGTTGGTTGCTGTTTGATCATTAATCAATGGAATATTTGTCCGTTCATGTATCATCTATAAGGAATTCTTCAGCATTTATAAACGTTATACAACAGTCAAACATGACTTTTTTAAATAATTAATATTTAAATTCTTTTTTAATATTTAAGGTTTTTTTACAATGTTTCCAACTTTTTTTGATGATAGGATTTTATAAGGGAATTTTTTTTATCTATACTAAATACCATTTGTTATTTCAGAACAATAACAAAATTAAAATCACTTATAAAATGAAAATAAAAAATGCAGGACCAGAGCTTATAGATGTGAAGTGTTTCAGTAATATTTTATAGGAAAAAAATATGCATGCCATTTTTTTCATCACAGAAGTGATTTTTTTTTTATTTTTTGGAAGTGAACTACTTTTATGAATAATTCTTTTTTATCAATTTACTATTAGTAGTGACATCGTCCTGGGACGGAGATAGAGCGTCTTCCTCATGATGTAGGTGTCCCGTGTTCGAACCCAATTGGGTTCGAACACGGGACACCTACATCATGGTTCTTCTTCTTTTTTCTCTCTGTGAGGCGTCTGAATTTACCCCCCCCACACACACAAAAAGGGGTTGTGCAAGCGAATGTGATGAATGTGCGTCATCTTTATATGAGCTAGAAGTCAAATTTCTGCTCTCGGGTGCTCATAAACTACAACACCCCTCTTTCCATTGTAAAGTGGACGCATCATCTTCACTAATAATAGTATCAATATACAAATACAAAGTCAATACAAAGTTGTACATTTAGAGCTTAAAAGTGTGAAAATATATTTAATTTTCTACTTTCTACAGTAAAGTCAAGAAAATACAGATTTGAAGGATAACAACAATATTATTTACTTCCATTTATAAAACTTTTATGCAATTAAAGGTTGTATAAGTTGTTCCAATATTAATCAAAAGAAAGTTTCGAAAATCATATAAATAATTATACTTAGCTACAACTATATATAAGCCATATTATTGTTACTAAAATAAAAATAAAAAGTATTTAAATAGTTATTAATGCAATAATTATACTTTTCGAATAAATTTATTAAATACGATGATAATTTTGGCTGGTTTCAATATTGGCGATGGAGATAATAAGATGCTTATCAGACCTTAATCATTTCGGTGCAAAAACTTGGCTTTGTATGTTTTAATTTTCTCCAAAAATTTAAAACATTATACATTAGTTTCAGCTCGTAATCAAATAAGGTTCGATGCATAAAACAATAAATTATGATAAGTTTTCTTGGTTATAATAAGCTTTTTTCGTTATAAGAAGCTTTGATCGATATTTGTAATATCGAAGAATGTTTTATCAAATTTTTTTCGAAGGATTTGGCAAATTTTTATAAATTCTCATGAATAGAGATATGAGGGAAAAATGAAAAACAAATATTAGGGAAAATAAGTATTTTAAAACATTTCCTGCTTCTTAAAAGCTAAAATTTTATGAAAATTTTATTCGCTATTTTCTTTCTTTTTTTTTGTATGCTTCAGATATTTTATAATGTCTACCCACTGATTAAATTCTATAAACTTGCAAAAATTGGAATTTTATCTTAAAAGAACACATTTTATAAAGTGGCGAACAAAGAAAGGAATTCTGCGTTAAAAGTACGACAAATAATAACCATAAAATAGAAATTATGTTCTCTCACCCAAACACATAAAGAAAGTATTTTATAAACACCTTTCAGGTTCTTGCAATTTCCGTATTATAAATTTTAGAGTCAGCACTTTAATTCATCAAAATAAAAAACTCAAAACAATTTAGTTCACTACAGTCGTTTAAATTGTTTGAATAAATAACATATAACAGCATAAAAGGGATTTTGGTGTAATAAAAGTCGTTAAATGAAGCGAAAGGCATCATTTTTGCGCTTAATTTAAAAAGGCAAGCCGTAAACAAATATTTAAAAGGTTACATATTATTTCCCCTGGGGGCATTTTTAGAGGGTATCAAAATGCCATTTTGTTAAATTGTTATGATTAAATGAAAACGATGGATGCAATAAAGTGAGCATCAAGTTAAAAGTACTTCATAGAAAAGAAATTCCATAGAAAATGATTTTTAGCACAATATTTATAATAGGTGGAGGTGAAAACAATTTAGCTGAGTTCAAGATGTAAACGAAATTTGAATAAACCATTCTAAAAAAATGAATATTGTTTTCTTTTCAAGTGGAAAGTGGAAAAATCAGTAAAAATGACTTTTGGATGGTAAATTGTTATAATTAAATATATTTATCATGTCAGTTATTATTTCTGATATTAGATAATTTTAAGAATGATTTATAAATAAGTTTAAAAAAATCTTTGTGTAAAGAAAACGTTCTTGCAAAACATTTTTCTTTTAAGCTTTTTCAAGAAATTTAGATACAACATATGATTCAGAAACCTTCATTATAAATTATTAGAAAAAAGGCAACAGTTTCCTCTCATATGGTATTATTTAATGAAATATCCTCAAGCTTCTGTTTTAAAATAACAACCAAAATACAGTTTAAGGAAAAGTAAATAAAAAGGAGATAACAAAACAAAAAAATTGTTCTAGAAAATAAATATTCTATCCTAATAAATGCAACAACATTTTATTTTTCTGTAAATTAAAAACGATAATACTATTTATTTCAACATTCCTTCAAATTCATTTTTTTATTCATTATAATCTTGGATTTGATATTTTTCAAGCTAGAAAACTATTTATTGATAAGAGGTTTGAGCTATAAAATTGAATTGTGGCTAAAACAAGCCACTTAAATTGTTATTAGAAGTAAAAGTAGCGATAACATTGATTTTTAAAATAATCGCTAGACATATTTCAATCTTTAGCACTTAATTTTTTACAACATGCGAAAAACAAAAGGTTAAAATTGAAGAATTTTCTGTATTATTATAAGTGTTCTAATCAAGTATTTCACAATAAATTATGACTGCGAGGTGAATCCAGAAAAATAACTCGTAAAAATAATGACCTTATTTATTTCCTTTGGAGTTTTGATATTTTTTAATCCATTAATCAAACAATTGATTAATGTAATTGATCCTTTCATTGCTAAGCAAAAGGAGAAATTAGTTAAGAATCGTCTTTTAATAGTATATTACGGATCCAGTTTTGGCAAGCTTTGACAGCCTATTTAATCTATTCACACATTTTCAGAAATTCCAAAAATAACATGCTGATTTAAGGTTTCGTAAAGTTATACATTAAAAATATTTTTTTATAAAAATATGTATAATAATAAATATTTTTCCACAACAAAACTATCTTTTAAGCGCCTAATAGGAATGTTAAGATAGTTCGTGTTCGGAAAGCATGCGCGCTGTTAGTCTCTGAAAAATAACAGCAAATCGAAAATGAAGTAGGTCAGTTAAGATGAATTTCTAAAACGTTGATCGCAATGCTCAAAAGTTTGAGAGCCCCTTACTTAGAAAAAGGAAATACAAGGTCTTTTGATTTTAGATTTAGTTTATTAAAATTTCATTACCACTAGTTAAAATATATGTGTCATCGTGTATATGAAAAGATGGTAAATAAATAATCATTGCCTTTCCGTTTTAAATTTAAACAAGAAAATTTATTATGCAGCTATCGTAAAATACAGCTGCTATTTTGTGGGGTGGAGTTTTATACATGTTGGTTAGTCAAATCTGTAAAAGTTAACATTGTTTGTGGCTGAAGCAATATTCTTAGCCGAATATTGTCCAATACGTGGTGGATGAATTGGAGTTTTGCGGATCATCTATGAAGACAGTTTATCAGCATTCTGTATAGCACGTTGGGAAACATCATAGGTATTAAATAGAATGATATTTTGGATTAAATGACTCTGAAAAATAATATTTGAAACTGATAGAACAACTGGATTATTCTAATGTCAAAATTAAAGCTAAAATTTCATGGGAAAGTTTCAGGAGTGTTTCTACTATCCAAGTTAACGGATAACCTATTTATAATTCCTGGCATATGCCACAAATGCTATTGTCAAGCAATATGCGTCTGATTTTCATCTTCACCTGTACCAAGATGGGAAAAGTTCACATCTTCACTTAGCCTCCAACCCGTTCTAAAGAGGTCGGTAAACTCTTTGTCTTCCTTTGAAGAGACACACTTGAGAACATTATTACTTCTGGCCAGCTGTGGGGAGATTTTTCCTTTGTTGCGCATAGTGTTTCTCCTGCTGTGATGTTACCCCTTGGACATGAAGGGAGTCAGATAATGGAAAATACATGTGATGGTGGCCTTTGAAGAATGGAACTGTGTCAAACCCCCAGATGGGACTATTCTTTCTATGGACCATTGAACTAGGATAAAGTTCCAATAATGAACAACTTAAGCGTTTTACGACCCATTAAAGAAAGGAGGGCTAAAACATCTAGATGCGAGTATTTGTGTATTGTGAAGGTTCTGATTAGAGGTTAGATGTTTTTAAAATTTTCCCACTGCTGGCGGTCGACCAATGGGAGCATTTCTGAAACATTATTGGATGATCGGCATCTCCAGCGCACCAATGCGAGCCTGAGAGGTGAAACTTCACCACTGTTAAAACGGAAGTTTTTGGAAGAACCGAGACCGACGAGACCAGCTGATCCGGTAGACGTGACCAGCTGATCGGGCTAGAGACTGGACAAGAGCTGATACGACAACGAGACTAGCTGTGAGCAGAGCTGAAGAGCTGGATTCGAAGAGATACCACGTGATCTCGAGTTTATTGAAAGATCTACCGGAAGTAATCCGTAGAAATCTGGAGCTGCATGCAGTAGCCGGATACGTGGATAGCCTGTGAATTCTCGGCATAGATGCCGAATTGACAATCCAGTTGTAAATATTTCCTAGCATTTAACCTAGAGGACGTGTTGTTGCTTTTGTTATTGCATAAAGCTGTAAATAAAACCCTTGAGTTTAAAGCGCTACCATTTTATTTGATCAACCAGGATCTCATTACACTGTTCTTCAGTAAACTCTATCTTAACAGCATGAAAGTCTTTTATCGTTCTGATTTAGGAATAAGTGATAAAACTCTGTAGATGTCTTTCACAGAATAGAGTCTCAAAAATCGAGTTATTGTCATTATAGAGTCGAGAGAATATTGCCGATGAATCTTAGGTCTTAGCTGTAGATCCCGGATGATGCGCTATACGTCGGTTTTCCCTCCTAATAAAGGTATTTCCTCTGGCCAAAACCCTTATTAAATTCACGGTTCCTACTTCTAAAACAAAGTCTCTACTAAGTTCTTCTACAATGATGCAAAAAATTAAAATTGGTCTTTCTGTAGCCTCATTATATGATCCCGTTCTAATTCTTTAAGCAGATGACACTGAATTCTTAGTATGAAATTATAAAATATTTAAACCTATCTCATAGTGCTCTCTTTTAAAGATAAATAGCACCCACCAATTTTGCACTTTATATTTAAAGCAAATCTTATTTTCAAGTCTGATAGTAGTGTCATTATCGTCACTTTCATTTGAACAATATGTCTTGTCATTTGATTTTTAAACACGCAACACACCATTTCTAAATTCCATTTATCCAAAACATAATTAAATGAACAATTCCAAAAACCAATACATCTTATTTTTTGTAATTATATTTTTCATACCATGAAATAGACTGTTCTTCATTGTTTTTGAAACTTAATAACTGGTATTAACATCTTAAGATTTACTTACTTACAAAGAAAATACTTAATTCAGAAAAGAACGTATACACTTTTTTTATGTCTATTTATTTATTATATCAGTTTATTTTGTGAGGGGTTATATTGCTGGTATTCCACCTGAGAATAACTTCCTAGTCACGTATCTAACTGCCATATATAAATCAATTATTTGATTAGTATCTTATTCTTCCTCTTCGGGCCCACATTCTTGTTCTGATTGTATAACTAGTATAACCGTTCGGAATATATGACACACAAGTTCCCCCAGCAATAGAGATACAAGAATATATATGCGAAGAAATAGCAATCGGGTACACGTATTCGGTAGATATAATATAACTGAAAGGAATTAAGTGAGAAAAATATTATCTCGAAATGATATTTGAAACAGGATTTGATGTTAAAGAAATGACGTGAACATTTAGAGCAATTAATTACTATCTTTGTTTTAAGTTTTTCAGCATATCTTCTCTCCCTATTTTTTTCTAAATTTTATGAAAATTTGAAATTGATATTTATCTTAAAGTAAAGACAAATTAATAGTTTTTTTAAATTAGATTGGTCTATTCAACTCTGTGATATTATTATATGAGAACATGATGTTGTATCGGTCTGAGGTTTTTGAATCCACAAAATGAGCAGGTTGAAAATTGATGATTTCTCACTTTAAGGGCATTCGCTTTCCGCTTTTATGGTTTTATATAATGATACAGATGACTGTGATATTTGGCGACTTATTGATAACAAAAAGTTGCAGATTGGCACGAAGGCTTGTTATGCACCTAATTCTTCATATATATTGATGCATGCATATTCTGATAGTCAAAAGTTTGCCCTAAATCTGTTTAATTTGGTAAATAAATGACTTTAATTAACATAATCAATACCTTAAAAATAGTTATGTTCTCACATGATAACATGAAATTTGAGAAAGTAGATTTTACTTTTTAAATAATTTCTTCTTTTTAATATTTGTATTATTGTTATTTTGGTCGAAAAATGCCTTCATCAAAATTTTCTCACACCTTTCCAAAAAAAAGTGAATATATCTTTAATCACACATTTTTCCTATTCCATTTAAATGAAAATTTATATTAAAATATATTTGAAGTCACAAAACAACATATCCTATTAGATATATTTTCATCACAGTTGACAGATTGTTACATTCAATGTGCATAGGAAATTTGTGTACAGAATTCAAACCCTCTTTGTTTTGTAGTTATTTATTTCTTTGTTTTGTAGTTATTCTATTAATTTACATTCAAAAATCCGGATAGAGGAACTTTCTATTGAATCATTCAATATGTGATAGGAATCTACATATTTAACTAAAAGATACACCAAATTTCAGTTCTTGCGTATTAATCCACCCAAATTTATCGCCAAATGTGAAGTCCTAACCAATGAGTTGCTAAACCGCCAATTATGGCAATCCAGCAATTGTGTAATCCGTTTGTCTTTATCACCAAATTTAAATCCGTCGCCAATGAGTTACTAAACCGTTGGCGGAGACGGTCTAATACGTAAATACCCGAATTTCTTCCATACGGCGTAAACAGTGTTTGACTTGTATTTGTCACACTAATAGATAGACAGTCATTTTGCAAAAATGCTTTTTCGAACTGAGTATAAAACGTGGAAAAGTATGAAAATCCTGAGTTCGAATTGATTAACAATTACAGTAATTTTTATGTACTTCATATATAAGACAATATTAAAATAGCTATTAATTTTTTGAAACTTCAAAAATTATTTTGCATTTAAAAAGGGTGTAATTTCCCGATAAAATATTAGTCCTATTACTTTCCAATAGAGCTATTTCGTATGGAATTCGGCATGTTTAATTAACACACTTAGGAATGATCTTCACTATATTTTTATTTCCCAGTGTTCTTATTATAAGAATTGTGGACCAAAGGAATCTAGATATGAGATCATTGAAGAAATGCCGTGTTAGGAGATCTAGTAATCTCTAAATCTGCCGGCACAAAACATTATTCAATTTGTGCAGTTCGGATATTGAAGATGAGACGCCTGATCAGGTATCATCCACTTCATCTGAGAACGAATTATATTAATTAGATTTGTCCCAAAATTACTCGTGTTGCTTTACATAAGGAATATTTAAAATAATGATTTTATGCTCGTAAATCTCGCTAAGTAAGGTCGGATTCTTTAACGTCTTAGCATCATGAAAGAAACAACTACCTCAGCCATCAATATTCTAAACGATACCCTTTTCATGTGAGCTGTTCTGATGACAAATAAAATGCTGCTCTCCTAATGTTTAAGAAGAGAAAACCTGCATAATAAGAAATATTTGATTATAAATTTGGATATAAAGGATATAAAAATGAAAGAAACATTTTTATATATATTTTGTGTATAGTCAAAAAAAACTTTGTATTATATTATTTTTGGAATCCTAAAAATTTTCTTAGTTAGCATTTTAATTAAAGTTTCAAAAAATACCATTTCATTAAATGAATATGACGGTGTTTGTTTAATAAAAAAACTTACACTCTCACACATACACTGCATAATTAGAAGAGAAGTAAATTTAAATTCATTAACATATCTAATTTATTCATTCTTATGTTAAACATCCAACAAAATTTCTGCTCGAAGTCTCCATACTTTTTACTTTTTATATGTATATATTAACTTGGAGATTGCACTTGGAGGTATATAAAAACGACTATATCAAATACATGAAATTATGTTAGAATATATTAGATATTCATTTTAAAATATGCCTAATCTATCTTTGCATGAAAAATTCAGTAAGTTTACTTTCCTCAATAATAATGACAAAAAAAAATCATGGTATGGTAATATTGTTAGACACCGAGACTAAACGGAATTGAATTAATATTTTTATTAACGGAAGAAAACTATCGAATAAATTACTGAAAGAAAGAAAAGACGCATTTTGTAAGGTTCCATGTCGTATAATTCAAAATTATATCAACGCTTTTATTTTCCATAGCATTGTTTTAACATGAAGAGAAGCAACAATGCAACAATATTTATTGTTCAGCTGGTTTTATAATCTTTTTCAATAATCGCTTTTTATTTTGAAACGGAATATTATCCAGCTGAAAAATATAATTAAATTATGATTTTGTAATGATTTACTTTCTTATTTTAAATAACATGAGATCCATTGTTGGCTATAATGTGGAAGTAAAATAGCAACAATAAACGCATTTGAAATCCATTTAGATTCTTAAATTCAGCAAGACTTGTTTAAACATTTATATCTTAAAAAACAATATCATTTTGAAAAAGTTTATTATTTATAGCTCGCGAATGAGCTTCAAAATCAAATTATAATTTGATTTATAATAGTATAAATATTTATTTGAAAACTGAACAGCGGCTTTATTTTTATTAAAAATGTCAATATGTTGTAACATTTTAAATCTTTTAAATCTTTTTTAATATCTGCTTCTCTAAAACATTTCTGATAATTTCAAAACGATTTTGTAACATGAATAAATATATATGTAAAGATATTTTACTCTAATTTTAAATGCAATAAATTCCCAAAGTCCCAATCGGTTTGTTACTTGGTTATCAACCATAAGATTGGGAGTTCGGGCCTAACGCATCCACTACTCACCGACAATGGTACCTTGGATAAACGCAACCTTCGCACGTAGCTTCGTTCTACTGTCGTGACGTCCTCTATCAGCAATTCTAAGACCTAGAAGTGCATTAAATACGACAGTTGTTAACATCACGAACAAAACCTCTCATAGGTATCGCTCGTCTAATCCACCGACTGGTGGGAGAGTATGTGGTGAATGCTATATAAGCCAGATGACATCGCTCGAGTCGAAGTTGACTTTTGATTTGATCGGGTATATTACTCGGCTACCAACCATAATATTGGGTGTTCGGACATAGAGCTATCCACTAATCACCAACAATAGAGTAGCATTTTTTCTACTTGTGTTTAGATTCGAAAATATATATAAATATCCTATTTGTTTCATTCATTATATAAGTCGCCACCATTTTTAAATGCAGTTCTTTGGTATTTCTTACAATAGACTTATTTCAGATTTTTTTAAAGTGAAATTCACCCTGAATGGAATTACTTTGGTTAAAAGGATAGACTGTGTCGAAGAAATGCAATAATATGAATTATATTATCGAAATCTTTAATCACAATATTGCATACATATGATGTAAATACTTGTCTTCCGGAATTCACAATTCCCCTTCACTTTTTCTTAAAAGCATTTGAAATGAGTTATAAAATATTCCATTATGAATAACGAAAATGGTTGCATCGGGCATTACTGCAAAGTGGACTACGATGAGTCTAATTATATTGTTGGGATTTGCAGATAGCGCTAGGCCCGAACTCCCAATCTTATGGTTAGTAGCCGAGTAACATATCCTTTGGGCCAAATGTGCACTTCAGTCCGAGGGATGTTATCTGGCTTATATAGAACTCACTACAATAAATACAACTATATTTATACATATGATAAGATTAAACTATAAACTATATTAAGCAAGTAAATATAACAATTATAAAACTTTTTAACGTAACAACTTAAGGAATTAAATTAAATGGAAAATTTTTATTTTCTTATTCTTTTGAAGAGAGTATACAAGATATCGATGAATTATATCAAAATTATCACCATGAATAAATATATTTTAATTATAAATTTTTGTAAGAAAAAAAATGTAATCTTTGTTTTTAGTTGAGTAAAAATTTTGTTTAATTTGTTTCATTTTTTTAAAACTATTTAGTGCTTTAAAAATCATGTGTTTTTATAGTGTGCTATTTTTCTGTGCAACAAATGATTTAAGTTCGTGCTTCACGAAGCAAAAGTGAGCATCAATTTCACATTAATCATCTTGTGTGTTTTTATAAAATGGAACGACATTGATAAATTTTATTCCTTAAATTTTAGAAAAAAAAATCTCGGCCGGAAAAAGGAGACGGAAACAGGTCATGTTTTATCTGGAATTGAGACACGCAACAAAAGAATCTCTCAAACATTTCTTTATATTATTTTTGTATTATTGCATTCTATAAATTATAAAAAATTCAAATAACATGTTTTACATTATTTAAGATTCATTTTATGGACGGATTTCAAAATCAGCAGAATTATCATGGTTGTATACGAACAATGAGTATTTTGAAATTCTTCACAGTTCTCATTGTTATTCACATTACTGATTTTAAGTAAGTTGTTCTCCTTACTCATTATCTCAATAATCTATGAAAAAATAGATTAAAATTCAAATGTTTTTCATATCATGAATCTATGTTCCGGATATAAAATAAATTGGATGACACAAATGCAATTATTCAAATAAATAAACGAATAATGTTTTTACTAAATTATATTTAGAAAATATCTTTATCTTGAAATGGATTAAGGTATTTTTCATTGAAACTGCATCAAGTTTACTATAAGACTCAAACTGTACAACCTATATGTTAGTTCCTAATTAAAGTTGTAATTGTTTATTATTTATAAAATACTGGAATTAGTTAAAAAAAATTAACAAACAACTTCTGGAGAGACATTTCAATTAAATTAATATATTAGACAAGTCTATGATCGACTCAATAAGTTAAGATACGGAGAACCAGAAAAAAATAGCCAGGCTACCTCGGATTGTCAGTTTGAAAATAAGAACTTAGTGTCTTGAGCTACTCGTTACGAACGGATGCTTTAAACAACTAATGACTAGTAGCTTGCCAGAATTTTGTTTTCTTTATCTCCTCCTCATTGCCAAAGTTCACCGTAAAATCCTTAATGACCCATAATATTTGTACATTTTATGACCAGGGGAGTGTGGAGTATACTATGAAGCTTCTTCAACTAAACATTTTTATTACTTCAAGGTTTGTTTAATACAGGGCAAAAAGTAATCAATGTTTTATGGCAGTCATCTGGGAATACAAAATTTCGTAATAGATGATGATAATTTACTTAAACATCAACTGATATATATATATATATATATATATATATATATATATATATATATATAAAGCGTAAATATGAAATTGGCTAATAGAAAGGTTTTGGCTATTTCGATTAAGATGAAAGCAGATTGATAATATTTTAATTGCTATCAAACAAAATATGGCAGAATCATTTCTTTTTTGAATAATTAGGTATATATAGGCATATATTTGAAATTGGCAAATTTAGAAAATTATATTTATGAAATCGGCAAATTTAGAAAATTATATTTATGAAATTGGCAAATTTGGTTTGATTTTATACTTTCTTTTATTTTGATGTTTCCAACCTTTTTCTGTCATGTTATGTATACATATATATTAATAGGCATATGCATATAAAAGGAAGATTTTTTTTATCTATCATTTCTTTTTTGTTATGAATTGTCTATCATAAAAATTAAAATTAAAATATTTGGTAACGTCTGTAAATTTGTGAGTGCATAAGTTATTGGAATAAAAATTCAATAGTATAGTGTTGTGACTAATGGCACTTGCAGTGGACAAGATTCCGCTGATACGATGAGCAGATTTTAAGCCGGAGATATACGTCTCTTGTTTTACAAGTAGCGCCATCTAGGGCCAAGAGTACGACTTAGATACTCATATGGCACAACCCTTTTTTGGGGGCGGACTTCATTCATGCATATTCATTCACTCATCTCAGATCGTAATTTAGACCTGGAACAGAAAACGATCACCTGTGACCCAGTACCCTCAGTGGTATTACTCTCGATATGGAGGACTTTGCGACCACGAACAGATTTAACGAGCGCCAATCGCCATACACTCGGGGAATGTTTTGGCTGGTGAGCTATGAACCCGTAACCTAAGGAGAACGAGTCTAACGCTCTACCAACCAGGCCATCCCGGCCTTCCAATAGTATTTATTCGTCGTGGTCCGATGTCTATCAAGCATTCAAACTGACCCCGTTTTTCAATAGTATAGTACATTATTAAATCTATTGATCATAATGGTTAAATTCTTTGACTGTAAGATACTTAATTATATTATTAAAATAATTTGTTGCTGTTTTTTGCTACTTAATTAAGACGAATATTTTAAACGTAAATTATGATCATATACAGAATTTAGTAATTAAAATTTAATGGAATCTACAGTTCATTATTAATACTAAACAAGATCTGATATCAAGAGACTTTCAGATAATTTCGGTTTTAACACATGTTACAATCGGTTAATTCCCCGATAGGAAAAGATGGCGTAGGATTAAATACCTTAATAACTAAGTTTCTTTCTTAATCATATCTATGTTTCTTGATGTGATAAGTGATAAATAATAATTCGCAATAGTAAGGTGTCATTTCTGAATGTTTACCTTTGTTTACTTTCTAGCAGATAACAAAAAAAAATGATTGCTAAAAATTTTAGCAAATTCCTTCACATCGTAGTATTATCTAAAATAATACGTATAGGTCCTGGCATTTTTTAAAATCTATTTTTTTTAAAAAAAGCCTCTAGACATTATTTTCAATTTAAAGGTTTCTTTGCTGACGTAAATGACCTAATTTATAGTTTTAATACCATAACTATTATTATGATAATACTGGAAATAATGAACAGTCAATTTTTGTTTTGTTTTTGTAGGTTGTATAAAATATATTTTGTTAGAAAGGTATCAAAATTTTCTGAGACATAAAAAAAAAAAACAAAAAAAAAACACCGCTTTGGACAGTATACTAAATTTATATTTCATATCGAACTAACTAGAAGACAACTTATACTTGATACGAATTCCCAAACAAACAAGAAAAATATTATTTAAAGTTTTTCTAATTTAAAGGTATATTAATGTCAAAACAATATATATATATATATATTTAAAATCAGCACCTTGCTTACTTCAGAAATAGTTATGGCAGCAAAGGTACTTCAATAGCAATTGAAAACAGAGTTATTGCTATACTCTATGAAAAGTCAGAATAAGATTAAAGTATATTTCCAAAATATATTATCTAACGATAGTTTATACAATAAGGTAGTCAGCTTAGTTTAAAAGAAGAAAGATTAAATAAGTTCAGACATTAATCCATGCTGTTTTATTTTAATTGAAACTTTTCAATGATTAATGAAATATTTTTTTCTGGCAATAGAAAACAATGTTTTCAATCATCATCAATTGAAAGCCTTAAGTTTTTGTGATAATATTTTCATTTATATCGATATAAATTGATTTAAGTTTATTATTTTAATGTATGTTTCATTTTAAACAACTTTTTCAGAAAATAATACACTTACAATATTTATGTTCTTTATTCAAAAAATATTGTTTAATATTATTACCCTAGTCGGAAAAACAAAATTGAGATCGTTTCAAACAATTTAAATAAATTTAAATTTATTAAATTCGTTTTTAATTCAAACATTTTGAACCTGGTAAGAAAAAAAATCTAACATAAATTTTGTATGATATTTACAATTTTGGAAGTTCAGGCAAAAATTACATTGAACATTATTTCAGATGATGGAAAAGAAAATTATAATGTATAATATAATATAAATTATTCAAATTTGGAAAAATGTTTTTAAAACAAAACTCTTACATAAAAGTGAAAATATTCTAGAAAAGTTTCTTTATTCATAGGAAAATGATTCTTATTTAACATTAAAAGTTAAACTAGCATTAGATCATCTCTAAATTGTTCATGACAAGTCATTTTTTTATTATTACTACATTATTTATTATGATATACTACATTATTACTACATTATTTTACAGTAATATTTCATTCAATATAAATTTAATCAATTTATAATGACTAATATAAATATGTAGTTCTTACTAAATTATCAATTTAAAGATTTTCTTTCCTGTAGGAGTAGTTTTTTTTTTAATTCAGACAAAATACATCAAAAGAATCTTGAAATTGGTGCATAAAAAGTGAACATATGAAAAAAAAATTCTAATTATCCAAGAGACTATAGAATTTATTATCATATATTTTGGTAGACATTCCTTTATATACATTTACAAAATTCCTGTTCTTTCTTACAAAATAAGAATTTTTCATATATGATTCATGATTATCAAAGGACTGATTATTTAACTATTTCACAAATACAGTTCATTAAATTAAACTATTTCTTACTCTTTTAATCCTTTTTGAAAAAAAAGTTATGATTTCAGATCTTTTCAATAATGAAAAATGGAGCATCAAACAGATTATTCTTTTATGTCAAATAAAATTTAGCAATAAGTAACAGAAAAACAGGAATCACAAAAATAGCTGGTATTGCTGAATGAAACGAAAGTAAATTTATAGAATTCGTTTAATATATTATTAAAATGTTTTGAACATTTATATCTAAGTTGTAGAATTATAAAATTTTAAGCAAACATATATCGATAAATTAGTCTGAATTTCCATTCAATTTATGCCTCCTATTACATGACTAACTATATGCAACATGTGTTGTATTATATTTTTAGCGTAAGCAAATTGAAAGCATAATAATTTTACTATTTCATCACAATTTTTCTTTCTTTTAATTATAATCTTTTGCAGTCTCAAAGCTTTTACTGCATTAAAACAATCCTCTTGTTTGACTCTTGCCATAGACAAACCTGCTGACGAAATCAGCTATTTAAACCACGTTTTTGCAGTAGTTTCTGAGGGCAAAGGTCCCCTAGCACCCAAAGGTAGAAGCTCGACTTTTAACTCAAATGAAGATGCCCCTCACACACTAGCTCGCACAACCCTTATTATAGGGGTGGGGCACTTTCATATACCTCAAATGGTAAAGAACAACCATGCCCCAACCGGGATACGAACTCAGGGAGGCCCAGATAATGAGAAGGCGTGCTATCACCTAGGGCAGGACATCCTCCTCATCTGAGGTGAGATTATTGAAAATGATGCATTTCACAAGGAATGGAATCGCATGAGGTTCTTTAAGTAAAATAAGTTTCATGCTTATAAAATGTAAAATATTTTGCTTAAAATGGCATCAATACATAAAAGATAATAACATACAAATCCATGAAGTTACATAAAATATTTTATTGTTGATTTTATCGACCATCAATCCAGCAATAAAAAGAATTAATAAATTTTTTCCATGATAGCTATCTAAAATATGATATAATTTTTATGATATTTAGATTGTATTAAAATTGTACTTTAAATTACCTATATGTTATACATTTAATCAATTTTTTTAGAAAAATTAACCTTTTTAAGCCGTAAAGTGATACATTTATTTGATATTAATTATCATGGACACTATTATAATCCCAAGAATTTTGAAAAATTCATAGATGCATGATTCCTTATACAAAATAATCAGAATTGGGTTTATTATAAACACGTTTAAAGAATTTGTAAAAAATTAGTTCATTCTATTCGTATGTGTAGTTCATTTACATTAAAGAATGTATATTTCCATATTTATAAAAATCACAACGCTTCTTTATACAAATTTTTTTTGTGAAAGATAGATAAATTATTAACATAATAAAATTCAAATAAAAAAAAATTTTCTTTTGAATACATTATTCTTAAAAAATGTTCTCAAATAGTTGACGAAATGGTTGAAACTTAATAATTTTCCTATTAAGATCACAATAATTAAGTAATAATTCCCAATTAGTATTTATATTAAATATAATTTCCTATTTTTGCATTCCAATTAGTATTTATATTAAATATAATTCCTATTTTCCCTATTTTGCCAGTAATATGTATCTCGACTATCAAAGAAAGTTTTTAAAATATATCTATAAAGAAAGTTTTTTATTTATTGGGAAATTTCATTTATATCCCAGATTTAATTTTAATTTCATTTATACCCCAGATCATTTATATCCCAGATATTTTTTTTATCACATTTCATTTATATTCCCAGATTATACACTTGATATCATATGAGACAAAAATTGGGTATTAGAATCCAGTATCATTCCATATATATATAATACTTAAACTTAATTTTCTTTATTATAAAATTTAGTATCTTTCTTATTTTATACTAAAACTTAATTTTCTTTAAAATAATATTACAAAATGGGAATTACTTAAGAATGCTACTTGAAAAAATAATATGTAACTTCCGCTACAATGTACTATTATTGTATGCATTTTAATCTTTCAACTTTAAATAGTAAGATAATAAATTAAAATCTTCAACTTAAATGTATTTTAAGAAAATACATTCAATACAATAAAAAATAAGGGAAAAACGATTTATGTATAATAGAATGTAAAATACAATTTTCCATTGAGTAAAAATATAATTTTAAACACTACTTAGTATGTAAAATGTTCGATAATGAAAGTTTAATGTCTTTTTCAATAATGAGCTCTTAATAAATATTTGTCACAATGTCCAAAAATGATAAATTGTGTTTCGCTATACTTATTTACAAAAGGCAATCTTGCATGGTGGATTGAGTTTTCCGCGTTTGGAATTATTCATTTATCGTTCTTTCGCATCCATTGAGTATTGGATTTTCAGTGCTTTAGTACTTAAAACGCCAAAGATATTTCAAAACGCGAAATTAATTAAACCTTACAAATACATGTTAAAAGTTATTCAAATGTGCCAAGTTTCTTCCCTATAAGATAGAATCCGATTATTTTAGTAAAATGCAACTAATTGCTTGGAAAATTGGTAAATATCGATCTCCAACTTAAGTTAAATATCCTTTCCTTCTAATGCCAAACAAGAACGAAGTTGTCGTCATTCTTTTCTTCCTTTCCTTAGCTGATATTTTAATTCCATTTACGATTAGAATCACTTGCGTTAACTAATTACTAATAAACAATGATTTAATTATCGCTAATTCGAAATTCGAAGAACTTCTTCGGTTTCAGGAAGTCTAATTAATTTCACTAGCATATTTCAACCAGTTTCGAATATTTTTCGAATTGTTAAGCACATTTATTCATTATGAGTTATCTTAATGGTTTAAAATCCTTAAAGCAATTCATTTCTTAAAGTATTAAAAGAATAATATCGTAGAAATATTAATACGTATTTGTACCGTTAGAGATGGGAATAATTTATGTTTCTTCATTTTCTTCCCGATTTCTTTTATTAATATACTACTTTCAAAACTGCATAATCTTCGTGCACAGTAGTAAATTAAAGTGGGTAAACAAATTATCATTTTTTTGGAGTTGTTTTCCCGTTTGAAATAGATTTCGCATTTATGCAAAAATGGCAGTTAAAATTATGATAAGAGCAGAGTTCTTTTTATGAGTTTACCGTGCTTTGGATACATAATTACAGGAGAAAAAACTTTAATAAGAATAAATAAATATAGTATTTTTCAAGAAATAATAATCTTAATGAATGAACCTAAGTGTTTGGTGTTTCAGAAGGAACTGAATTTAGCATGCTAAGAACGTCCCAGTTTTAAAAATTGTAACTAACATCATTAGCAAACAGAAACCTTATAAGTTAGGTGAAACTACTCTCATGCATAGATATTTCTTAAAAAATAAGAAAATGCCTTTAATTCATTCAAATGAACAAAACAATATAGCTCTTCTTCTTTTGAAATTTACATTTCTCGAAGTTTTTCATAATAATATGTAGAAGTATTTCTGAATCTTAAAAAAAACAATAATGGAGTTTTCTAACGGGCAGTTATAAAAATACAATTCAGCAGTGGACAATTTTTGGTCTGGGCATATTGTTTGCCTTTTCATTGAGATTTCTAAATTTAGAATTGAATTTCGGCTATTTTATTTTATAGACATGTACTACTAATCAATGTCTTGTATTTTTATGAAGTAAAATTGGGAAAAAATATTTGAAATTACCTGAAATATTGCATACATAATGAGGCGAAATAGGCTCCATGTCTTATATTTCATAAAGAAATTTTGTTCCAATTAATCTTTTTTTAAATAACATTTATGAATTTTCATATTCTAATTATCAGAATCAAGTTTCTTTGATCAATTTGACAAAATTGCTCTCACCTGGTTAGTCGAAGTGTCTCAGTTAATTAAAGAATGAAATCCAAAACTATTATTGATAGATTTGCAATTAATCATTTTATTTGTTTCACATTTTTTAAAATTATTCGCTGTTTTTTATTGTGATTTTGCGTGGATATTGTGTGCTTTATTTATTACTGAGTGACTTTATATTCACAAGACATAAAACTACAACTTTACGATATTTCGCTCGTCTTATATTCCTAAAAGTTGGAAAAGATACTATAAATTTAAGCACACAGTTCTGCTCGGGTTCTTTTACTAAAAAATTAATTATTTATTTTCATCTATTAATTTTATTTTAATTAATATTAATTAATTTTATTTTTATTTAATAATGAAATGGAATTAATTAATTAATTTTAAAACTCTCATACTCTTTAGAATGCAATGAAAAAAAATCAATATAACGAAATTAAAAAGCCCTCAAACGAGAAAGACTACTTATAAAATTCATTTAGATAAATATCTATTTGTAGTATAAATTTGAATATAATCATTTTAAATACAAATTCATTTGGCTAGTCAACCAAATACAAATATATCTGGCTGACTTAATAACTTTAAAACTCAATTATTTTATTCAATTCGTTTTTAACTTTACAAACATGTAAGTCTAGAATCTGAGATCTGTAAATCATGAGAATTTCATTAAAACCATGAATAGATATATGTTGGCATGTGACATGATTATGCGAAAAAAGAAACTTGATCTTAAATGAGAGCTCTCGTATCTCTCTTGATAACAACATCATTCTCGATTATCTAATTATTGGTAAATATATCATTAACTTTTCCTTACCTTGGTCCCACATTAAATATTGTGTTAATTATGTTCAGTATAATAATTTTAATTATAATTTCTTGTTATTTGCGAACACTCAGAAATGCTTCTAACTCTAAATAACATATTTTGATGTGTGCATCAGCGTTGAAATATACAAGGAAGAACTAATTCAAATATCCATCTGATATATGAAAAAGTGGTATAGACCTATACACTTAACTTTTGATATTTCTGAAAATTGTGTGGTGAGATTGTCAACACGTTGTATGCATTGAGATAGTGTAAAAGAAACGCTTTATAGATTTGTGCATTCACCTTATTAACTGTATAAAAATCTGGATTTTAAAATTCTTATTATTAATCGCAGTAAAAAGTGCATTCATATCCCTAGTAGAACACAAATATTGTACAATATTGATCAATAATTGCAATATTGTTTAAATACCTTTGAAACACTCCAAATGTTGAAATAGAATTCCTAATAATTTTGGTTAAACGTTAAACAAAAATTTGGAATAAATTCACTGTCTTATCTATCATTAAATTTGTGTTAAGCGAAGGTGAATACCAACTTTTAAAGAAAATGTATAAACAATTCAAAGAAACTATTCTTTCTTGTTAATTAAGAAGCAAATACAACCATGTAAATAAATAGTAACTATCTGTAAAGTAAAATCACCTACAGACAATGAATTACAACCCTATTTTCAGCAATCGCCTAACGTAAGGCATGATAGATAAGACTAGGTACTTTTCTATCAGTCATCAGTACGGTGACCAGACGTCCTTTATTTCAGAGGACAGTCCTTTATTTGAAGGCTCTGTCCTCTAACTTTATTTATTTCCTGAAATAAGCATATTGTCCTTTATTTTGAGAAATCGTCGCAAAATCAAATTTCTCAAATTGGTTTTCTGCAACTCTAGATTGGAGCACCCGCAACATATTTTTCTAAATGCCAGCCGAGCCGTACGCTGACAAATACGCAGTCGGGCCGGAGCAATGATTGCTTCTCGCGTTAGTACCACCACCACAAGGAAGTAATCTCGAAATTGATGATCCATAACCCGTGTGGTGATATGAACCCAAGCGCTCCGTGCATGGTCAGCAAACATGGAAGAGACCAGTGCAGATGTACGTGATTGGATTGTAAATGATAAACATTCGCTGCGTTTTTCTAATCCTGCAATGCCATTAGCTCATTTGTTTGAAAATATTATGTTAATGAATGTGTTGACGTCACGAATGCTCGCGCATTCCACTTTCTTCTTGTCTGGCGCGAAATTTTGTATTTTGTTTCGCCATTGACTGGGACACGCGTTGTTATTTGGCTTGTTTTGTGTTTGATTGTGATGTTAACTTTTTTGAATTTCGAATTGGTCTTATCCACTTGGCGAAGTACTACAAGTGCAACTGCTGCCTTTTACTTATGTACATTTTTGATCAGGTAAAAGATGGAAGAAGAATTTTATTTTTAAACATGAACATTTAAAAGATATGTATAGAGCTGATGTCTCCTTTATGATATAGGAGACAGGTAAGTTTGTAAGTTTGCTTTGTATTTTCAGTTTTGATTTCGGTATTATCTAACTAAATTTTATAGAAATCTTGACTTTTACCATTCATGGCGCCTAAAAGAAAGTGCTCTTTCAACCAAGCGTTGCAGGAAGAATTTCCTTTCATAAAAAAAAGGAAAATCGGATAAAGCTGTCAGATGCAGTAAATGTTTAGCCACTTTCAACATTGCAAATAGCGGCAGATCAGCAATTAATCAGCATCTTCAAACTTCAAAACACAAAGATGCGGATAGGCAGGCTTCGACGAGCAAATCTTTAAATGAATTTTTTGTTAATAAAAGAGATAATTACAACCAAAACGCGTTAGCCCTAAAAGAAGCATCGTGGTGTTATCATTCAGTTCAATACAATTATTCACTTAGATCTAGTGACTGCTCCTCCAAACTAATTAAGAAGTGTTTCGAAGAAAAATATTCTTGCGCAAGGACAAAAACGGAATCAATTATTTGCAATGTCTTCGCCCCATATTCATTTGAAGCGATCAAAAGTGACCTAAGCGAAACAAATTATATCACCATTTATTCTGATTGTTCGAATCATGGCAACACCAAATTATGTACAATTCTCGTCAGATATTTTTAACCCAATTTTGGAGTTAGAGTAAAAGTTTTGAAAATAAAACAGCTTCCCGATGAAAATTCCGATATTTTGACAAATTGTATCAATGAATCACTGGAGAAATTTGGGGCCACCAAGAAATTGGTAGCCTTGTGCGCGGATAATATAAATGTTAATTTTGGTGGTTCTCAAAGAAGAGGAAAAAACAATGTTTTATACAAAATGCAACAATCGAGCAAAAAGAAATTGATTGGGGTTAATTGTGCAGCCCACATATTCAATAATTGCATCAGCACTGCGGTCGATTGCCTTCCGATAGATATTGAAGTGGTATTGGTAAAAATTTACTCACATTTCTATATTTACACAATACGAGTAGAAATATTGAAACAATTTTGTGATGAGGCAGAGGCCCAATACAAAAAGCTACTTGGCTACATTAAAACAAGATGGTTAACTCTTCTGCCAGCACTGGATAGAGTTTTACAACTATTTGAACCCTTAAAGGCTTACTTTTTAAATCGGGATAAATGCCCAACAATACTTAAAACTTTTTTCAATGGGGAATTATTAGAGGAATGGTTATTTTTTATTCATAATCAAGCGTCAGTGTTTCATCAATATATTTTGAAGGCTGAAGGTCAAGATATTTCAATGTGTGAAACATCGTTACTTGTTTAGGAATTAAAAACTAAGCTAAATTCAAGAAAAAATGAGAAGTTTGTTCCAATAGTGATAAAGAAAACGTTATCAAAAGTGCAAGATATGCAATCTACACAGTTTATCTCTGAAGCTTGCACGTTCTATCAAACATGCATTGAATATCTAAGCAATTGGGACATGTGTTTCAATGAAGCAGTTTTTGAATGGATCACTTTGCGAGAAGTCCCTGTGTGGTCGAAGGTGGAGGCAAGTTACATTTTCATATCAGAACAATGTTCGGTCGAAATATCCGACGGTGAATTATTTGACGAAATTACCCTCGTAAAAAATTACATTACCAATGAAAAAATTGAAGAATGGAGGCAAAACAGCAAATCCTGCCACCTAAGGTGGGTGGAGATATTTAATCACTTTAAAGCGAATCATATGGCCTTCAACAATACTTGTAAACTCATTGAGTTTGCTTTATGTCTACCTGGAACTAATGCTCCCGTCGAAAGAATATTTTCGTTAGTAAATAATATGTGGACCAGTGACAAAACCCAATTAAGTGTTAGTACATACAAGCCACCATAGCTGTAAAATTTAACTTTGAAATGAATTGCCTTGAATTACACGACTTTTTGAAGCGTGAACCGGCACTTTTGCGAAAAATCCATACATCTGGAAAGTATGAGCAATAAATTATTTAATATCCTATATTTACATATTACATTATTTAAAACTCGTTGAACATATTAATGTCTGCTTCTATTGTTATAATAAACCTTTTGAATTACTAAGTTTTTTGGAGTTTTTTTTTATCAGGAGGCGTCCATAAATGATCGCAATATTTGGGATAATTTTGACCCTGCCCATCCCCAATCCCCATGTCACAATTTGTCACACCTTGGAAGACCCCAAATTAACATTTGTGACGTCACACGAACGAACAAACCCCCACCCATAACACAAAATTAGTGAGCACGAATTTAAATTACCATACTCCCCCCTCATGTCACGTTATAAGTGTCCTTTATTTTCTCCGAAAAAATATGGTCACCGTAGACATCAGGATATAAAAAATCTTGATCTAACTTTATTAGAGTAAAATGTAGTGTAACAATGTTTTTTTCAGTTTTATTCACCGTGATTCAGGTTATTATAAATTACACAATTCAGATAGAAACCATTCAGCACTTTAAGCATTTCATATTACTTAAAACTTTGCAATGATAAACTAAGCATAGTTTTTTTCTTAATCAAAATGGAATGTGTTAACAACAAAATGCGCATGCACTACGTATTGCCAATACAAATAAATGTACTTTTATTTCGAGTAGCAAAACAAATATTTTCATGATGAGGTTAAACACTTAAAGATTAAGGAAAATTGTCTTCATTTTAGTTACGAATAATCAAGGTTTTTTGTTAATGACCCGGAATTTTTCACTAAAAAAATTATGAGTTTTTAAGAGAGATATTTAAAATAGGAAGATTACTTCAATAACAACAACAAAAGGAACCATGAAATTTTAATTATCAGAGTTCTAACGTTTTTTGTTTTCAACAAACAATGAATTTTAATAGAAGTGCAGAAAACTGCAAAAAAAATGTATTTAGTTGTTAGTAACTTTAATTCCCATGTATGTTCCGGGGAACTGAATCCCTCATCTTAATGCTTATCGTTTTAAAACAATCAATTAAAAATTCATTATAAATGCCCAATATAAAAATTTTAGAAATTGATTTTGATATAATACATAAATGAATACTGAAACGTATAACAAGCAATTGAAGTTTAAAAAATTGCTTGTTATACGTTTTGCTTGTTATACGTCTAGTATTAAAAAATATCAAAAATGATTTTCTTAACCATAAATAACGATTAAACTATAAAATATTATCAGATAAGTATTATAAAAAAAGGACTCCCATTTTTTTCTGAGACAAAATATACTTCATCAATCCATTAATCAAAATCCACTTTTTTATTGTAGAGCTAATACACGTTGAGATAATTTCCATGTAAAATTTAAGAAGTTGAATAATTTTGAAACTCTCAGAGAATTAATAAACTATACTCTTTAAAAACCCATTTTTCTAGGCGGCAGTTCACTAAATAATTTTTAGCTAAATTTATTTTATTGAACTATAATGGAGGGCATATGAGACACTTCACTGAGATATTTTTTGAAACTTGTCTGGTTATTTTACTAGAGACTGGACATGTAAATGTATCTCCTATAATATTCCCCCGCTATGACCTGTTTCGTTAAAATAACGGCTATCTAGGAAAGTTAAGAAGAATTAATTTCATGCTCAATTATTTACTTGCCAATCCATTGCACCTTATTTACATAAACCGATCTTCTAGTAACCCATTTCAGATCAGTTAGGATGGAAGATGAAGGAATGGAGTCGAACTGGAAAAATTATAAGTATCAGGATAGAAAACTGATTTTGAAATGACAGCCCGGTAATGGATTTGAATTCATTGAAAATGGGAAGCTGTAGGATGGGAGACTTAAGATGAGGAAATTCTATCCTACGCATTTTATTGTGAGTAAACTATAAAATGAGTACCTTTCCGTTGGCCCGGTGAAAGCGAAAACTCGCCTCGGAAATTTGGCAGAGTTCAACATTATTTGAAGATCTTCCACTTTTAATACCGTTGTAAGAAATTTAGCGGAATTCTACATTATTTGGCGATTTTACGCTTGCGCACGGCTAACGGTAAAGTACCTAGAAAGGTTTCATTTCTGCAGTTATGTTGATTCAAGTTTAAATGAAGGTGATAAATATTCTTATATTAAAGGAATTCATAAAATTCCTAAAACTGAATATCCAGTTTAAAAAGATAGTTTTAAATCCATACAAGCAAATAGTTTAATATCCAATCCTCTTTTACCAGTTTGGGATTAATGTTTATTAAAAAATCTGATTAAAATTTTAAATAACGCTGTGTAACATAAATGTTACCCCTAGCTTCACTATATGAACTCTTTGCATTTCGAAAAATAATTAGATGCAAAATTATTCACCTAATACAAAGGTTTGTTTATTACTATGAAAATATATATATATATATAATTCTTTTAAGTCGAATTTCTTTGAAAAATTAATCTACATCTCTTAAACATTAAGTAGGCCTTTTTAACAATTAAATTTGCAAAATAAATAAATAAAACGTCAAAATGATGCACTGTCTTGAACGTCAAGTCACACTCTACATCGGACCAAAAAGGGTTAAATGAAAATTATTCTTTTAAGAGCACTGGCAAACATCTACGTAATAATTTATTATTAAAAAATGAAATATTTCAGAATTTATACAAACTTCCAAAAAATTCATAATGAATAAACATTTTTAGCATTTTTTGTTATTAGGGTGGAGTAAATTTTGTTGTGCTACAATCAATTTGGCGTTTTAGAAAAATAGCTTTATTTACTACTTAACTAAAGATATTAAGCAATTGAATTTTACTACGCGCTTCACGGAGGCAGTTACGAAGTGACTGAAAACAGCTTTTTTTTAAAGCTTCACGAGTTAATACTCGGGTGATGAGTCACGTGGGAATTGTGTCAGACACAGCCTCGATGGAGCCTGTAGTTTACAGATATTTTAATGATTTTTATGATTCATGATAAGTATAAATGATTTATCATAGTTATATATGATTTATGATAGGTATATGTGATTTATGATGGATAGATATATACGATTTATGATAAGTATATGAGGTTTATGATAAGCACATGCTTTTTCTGAGATAACTCAGGGAATGTATTGCTAAACAAAAATATGTTTTTTAGCCTTTTAAAATTAAAAAAAATGAATTTTCCAGCTAATATATTTATAATCTAGGATTCAATCATTATGTTATTCAATTTTAAATGTTTTTTTTAAATAAAACTATTGCATTAATTAGCTTTTGCCAATATTTTTTCTGTTGTCATGAACTTTTCACTTTCACTTATGTTAAAATGAATAAGAACTTCAACACCTCAAAAATTTATTAAATACCGGAGATTGTACAAATATTTCAATCCACAATAAACTCAAGACCGCAACATCACCAAATACATCTTCATTGGGTCCCATCACATGTAGACATCCATGGCAACGAAAGGGCAGACAAACTGGCCAAAGAGGGTTGCTTTCAAAGTACCCCAACTTCTACCAAACTGACCTATCTGGACCTTTTCTCCTTCAAAAAACCTGTCATCAGAGAAGACTTGCTGGTCCCTCCATCAAACATCTGTTACAAAGGGCCTTACACATGTTTCTTTCTTTCCCTCTCAGGAGATAGATCATCCCCTACTTGCATTTCGCAACTTGCCAGTGGATACCTAAAATGTCTTAAATTCTCCGGGCAAAAGAAATCTTTCCCCCTTTGCCCTAAATGCCAACTTTTCCTGGCCACTCCCTCTCGCATTCTTGACCTCAGTGTAGGAGATATTTATTCATTTTCTTAAACAGTCGCTGACCATCTCAGAGGCAACGGTTTATTTGATCCGGTCTGACAGAGTCAGACCATGATGGAGATAAGAGGAACTTTTGAACAACGTCTTGTCAAAATATCTACCCCCCCATGAATATATGTCTTAATTTGATCAGAGGAATTTAAAGTATATGCCATGGGCATACTGTCAAATTATGTCTTTCCTGTCAACATGCAATAGACCGAGTAATGCTTTGCTAAGTGTAAATATTATATAAAATAAAATCATTTAAATAATATTATCATGTCAGAGCATGATGTTGTTTTTTGGATGAGGTTTTTGGTGTCAGCATAAATGCACTTAAAGTTAGAACTAAATTATAAAATGTATGAGTTTTTAACAATCTAAAATTTTAAATTGTAAATTATTTGGCATCCAGCATTCTTCGATTTCCAGTTCGTTTTCGTTTCGCAGTAATGCGTAAGAAATCAAAGGGACTATATCACAAAATTAACACTATTCCATTCTTTGTATTTTATTTTTTAATGTTCCTTTTTATAGAATGGAATTACCAAATTTTCATTAATCAAGCAATGTGGTCAAACTTTTTACATATCTAAAAGCTTTAAAATAATAATTTGGAATTATGATCCAAAACTATTGTTATTAACATTTTTACTTTTTTATGCATATGTTAAGCTATTTACATTAATTTGAGTTTAAAATATAAAAAAGTTTGATAGGTTTTATTACCTCCTTTTGGTACTCAAAAATAATTTATTGCGAGATTTAAAAGTTTAACACTTGACAAGTATAAAAAACTTCCCCATTAGTTGATATTTTTAAGTTTCAATGTTCGTGTTAAAAATAAAATATAGTCATTCTACATTTTTATTTTGTAAGCATTCCTTTATGAGTACCTGCATTCAAAAACACGCAGACTTATTGGTCATTTTCCAGATATCAAGTATATCATAAACAGCTTATAATTATTATAGGTTAGTTGTTGGTTACTTAATTACATACATTGTGGCATTATTTTTCTTATAAGAGCAATAAAAAAATGTGACATACTAAAGGCTGTTGCCATAGGAACAATAATTAACAAACGAATCTTTTGATTTTGTATTCCATCAAATGGCGATGTATTATGTATAATATATATATACAATGAAAACTGAAAATCAATAAATTTAGTCACTACAAAATGACGCATTAATAGCAAAATAATTAATTCCTATGAAGAAATTTTTTAATTCAGAAACACGGTTGCGAATCAAGAACAAATTAATCATCGTGGAATTTATTTTAATCCATTTTTTTGCCATTTAGAAGAATATCCGTATTAAAATAATTATGGCACATCAGTATCAATTCACAACAATATGTTTGTAGAAGAAATGGACAATAAAAAGGAGACAAACCGATTCAAACATCTGTGGCTTTCGATGATTTACGACTGGCGAGTAAAAATCAATCTTTTGTTTAATAGAAAAATAAAGAAACATCATAATATTTATTTGTCTGACAGTAGAAATGTTTTGAAAAAATGTGCACATTTATCTTCTTTTATTCTTAATCCTAACTACAAATAAGCTTAATCTAGGGCGAGGAATAAGTTAAATAAGAAACCTTGGGGGATTTTGGCAAAAAAAAATTCCATCTGTATAAGTTGCGGCCTAAAACATATTTGTCTGGTGAATTGTCTGCAGTATTTGGTTTTCTTTTGGACATGATAAGAGAAGTAGCAATTATACCTTTGTTAGGAGCAAATATTGCACCTATTCAAAGAAATAGAAGCAAAATAATCTAAAAAATTAATAAGATGAAGTTTATTTAAATCTAGGGTCAATTTATAAGGATACTTATAATATTTATTATTCAATGAATAATGAGAAAATGAAATTATTGAATGGTCCATTCTTAAAATATTAGTTTCTAAAATAACGTATTAAGTATATATATATATTGCTTAGATATGTATGAAAACAAATTTTTTCATAAATATAGGTGTTCTTTTTAATTTTTTTACTATTAGCAAGATGAAAATAAAATGTTTCCTTTCTCCTATAGACAGTATGGAAAAAGTTCAGTAATTAAGAAAAAACTCGAAATCGAGACTTTGACAAGTTTTCGGGTATCAGACTTCCATGAATTCGAAAAGCACATTTTTGGGAAATCTAACTGTGATAAGGATAATACAAAAATGTTTGGAACTAAAGAGATGGAATTTGACATTTCGTCGATTTATCAATTTTGAAGATTTCTATCCTATTTTAAATAAAACCCATTTCGAGTATATCTTTCTGTTCGGTTAATCTCATAATGACAAAAAGAAAAGTGTATATAAATAAAATTTGCTACCACGTTAATAGTCTATGAATTAGTCATCGATCAAATTGTGGCTCAAATCAATGAAGGATGGACCATCTTAATGACGTGAAAGCAATAACTCAAAAAATACGCAATGAGTTTCGAATAATAAATTTTATGTGGGATTTTGTGACCCCAAGAGAAACTTTTCAATAAATTTTGGCTCCAATCGATTCGTAAAATCGCATCTAAATTAAAGAATCTATTTTCGAATGTTATTAGCTGCATACTTGCATTAAATAACTCACCAAGAATGTTTAAATAGATTCAGTTAAAATTATAATTCTACACCAAAAGTCAACATTACGTTCTATTTTTCGCCAATGCCATTCATGGCATTCTTTGATATAACAAGTTTATTAGAGAAAATGCTAGAAAATTTTTAAAAGGCAATCCCTGATAGTTTTTCTTCTTTTATGCGTTCATTCCTATTGAGTTGTATGACTTGTTGCTTAAGCGATAACTAAATAAAAAAAAGATATATAATTATAAACGATATCAATATGAGTAGGATTAAATTTGCTGCACTGTTAATAATAATAATAATAATAAGTGTGTGTGTGTGTGTGTGTGTGTGAGAGAGAGAGAGAGAGATAGCAAACCCGATTTTTAATTAGGAGACCGAGTAAGCACTATTGACTTTTAAACAACTTTATTCCATCCCGGTAGCCTTGATTAATGTAAAATCAGAAACAATGAGAAGTAACGAATGTGTATCCATCAAATTATATACTGAGAAGTTTTGATAAGGATTTCTCAACAGAATATATTTATGTTAAGTAAATGTAATGCTTGGTGATTGCATATAATTACCGATGTTTGTTCATAATCCCCAAAACCTAAATAGGAAAAGTAATTTAATATTTATCAAACTAACCAATTGCTTAAAAATTTCACAGTTATTGAAAAATGTATTAAAAGTCCATAAGGGTAACAAACAATTTTTAATTTTTAATGTCTTTTACAGCATATATAACTTATGTCATCATCTAATAAATTTCTTCTAAGATATCTAATGAAATTTTAAAACAAAGACACCATTTTTATATAATTTTTAAACTGAAACCTTATTGTAAGTTTTAGTATTGTAAGTTTAGTGTTAGTGCGTGTGTGTGTGTTGTAAAAAGGTTCATTCTTTGGACATAATTTGTTGTGGCCCACTGAGAAGAAGATACCATGAATGCTCAGATATTTAATTTTAGTGACTTGCACATGAGAGTTTTCATACATAATTAATTATAGTAAAAGCGCCATTATTCATTAAATGTATGGCATTGATGGCAAAAATTACGAAATAGAGTGTATGTCAAATTTTATTTATTAAAATCACTGGGCTTAAATTTTGAAATTCTGAGAATCATCAAAATATCGATTATGGATTTTTGACAACTAAATACTTTCTATATTTATATATTGTTCTTATCCAATATATAAGTATATACCAATATATACCAATATATTTCTATATTGGTCTTATCCGCATAATACATTTGTTCTCTTACTTATCAAAGACTTCGTTTAATGATACACTTTTTAGTGGGCAAGAGAAGTAACGTGACTACTAGAAGAACAGGTGAAAAAGGAAATGACATCTTTAAGATTCAATAATGTTTTTGGTATTTTCTGAATTCAAATGGAATTAGAGATGACAAAAATACATATATGAGAATATAGATATGAGAATTGTTTGTCCTAATTAATTTATGTTAGTAACCGATAAAAAAGTTTGAAGCAATCATGTGATTAATAGAGTTGACATACATTGATATATCGTGATTCGGGTACATGGCGAACAATCGTACCAAGTTTTGTGAATGATAAGTCTCCAAATGTGACAAAAATCTTTAGTATTTTCAAAAGGCCTTAAAGTGGAAAATTGATGCACAAATGCGATAGATCGCCAACTCTTTTTGTGGCTTCAGAAACCGCAAATTAATGTCCTCAAATGATAAAAAAAATTAAATAATAGAAAGATTATTGCCATTGATTTAAACTTTAAAAATAGAAACTTAAAATGTAATTCAAAACGATTTGTTGGCGATTAATAACAAAGTATGCCAACTATCTGTATTATTTTCTAATAACCCTAAAATCGAAAGAATTACACCTTAATAAATCGCCAGTTTGTTGTCCATGCATTATGAGGCATCAAAAACCTCAATCCAAAACAAAACCATATTCTCACATGATAATAATAAGATAATTATTTTATAAAGGAACCTTTATTTTATCAGCTTTTAAATGTAGACTATTTTTTTAATTCTAGCATTCAGAAAGAAAAATAAAGCATATAATTATTATACTAAGCATAAGTTCTAAATATTGTTGACATGATGCACATTTATGAACCACAAACTCTTTTGCCTTTGTAAATAAATTATATATAATTTAAATTATTTGAACAATAAAACTGTCATGAATTCTGCATTTTCAATATGTTTAGTATGTTTAGTACAATATGCCTACGTACATTCACAACAAAGTCGAAGCAATTTTTCTTATCCGCATAATGCATTTGTTCTCTTACATATCAAAGACTTCGTTTAATGATACACTTTTTAGTGGTCAAAAGAAGTAATGTGACAACTTGTAGAATAGGTGAAAAAGGAAATGACATCTTTAAGATTCAATAATGCTATTGCTATTTTCTGAATTCAAATGGAATTAGAGAAGACAAAAATTCAATTCAATAATGTGTCGGGCTAGTTTAAACATAATAACAATGTAAAAAAATAAACATAAAAATTATTCTAAAATTAAATAAAATCTTAATTATAACTTAGGAACACAAAAATGTATATGCAATCATTTAATATACAAAATGCATTTATAAAAAATGACTTTTCTAGATTTATTTAATTGTAAAATGGAATTAATTTTTTTTAATTATTGTTAAATTTAATTAATTTTATGTAAAAATTTCACCATGCAATTGGGAGATAACAAAACATTTAATTAGCAGAGAGATGGCGAATGTTCTACAACAAAATTGCAAGACAAAAAGATTTTGAAGCGATTAAACAATAAAATAAATTACTTTTGCATGAACATGAAAGAAAAATGACTTGTAATGACTTGAAAAACAAGAAAAAATGATTAATTATAAAATGGAAATAGTATAAGTTTAAAATCAAAAATACATTAAGAGTGCAAAGATTTCTTACCACCCTTTTTACTTCATAACAATTATTTATAATTACAAAGGTAAACGTAAAGAAATTTATAAACATAAATCGAAATTTGGATAGCAAAAATATGTTTTTATTTACTTAATTTTCTGCTGAAAACATTTAAAACAAAGAAAATTAAAAGCCTTGATTCAAATTATACTCAAAATGGCTTTAGTACTTAAAATTAAGATGAAAAAAAAGCATTAAGATAAATAAATTATTTAGCTTAATTCTAAAATAATATACATACGTGGAAAACACTTTTTATAAGATAATCCGTTTTTATGAGTTAAGCATACAACAAGATTAATTGCATAAATACTACACAAAATAAATGTGTCATTTTAACTATAATTTAGCGGAGAACGTTATTTATTAATTCCAAGTAATATTTTCTAAATCTATAGTGAAATAACCAGAATAATGAAGAAGATTTCGTTTCAGTAGATTTGAAATGGCTTTTCTTCATTTAAATGTGACCAATGATGGCGAAGGATTTGACAACCAATTAGGTAGTATATTGTTAATATACTACCTAATTAATAATAGAAATAAATAATAGCAACATATTTTTATGCTGAAAGGAGGTCGCGTTTTCCTGTTTTCCATCAAGAAGATAAGTTTTTAACTACATAAATATTTCATGATGCGAAAAAAATATAGAAAAGGTGTTAAAGAAGCAGAACATTTCAAAGTTATGATGTTACAGAAAGAAATCACTAACTGTGTAATAATATTTTTTAATTGATGGAAATATAGCCAATTATTAGATTGAAAAATTTAAAAATAAGATCTCAATGAATAGAAAACTAAATTGAATAACACATGATTAAATGAAAAGTTGTAAATATCAATAGAAAATTAAAAGTCAGTGTCACTGCTATTGGATAAAAATATACGAAAATATACGAAATAAAATGAAGAAATGTAATGTTAAAATGTGTGCCTGATTCAAATGAGGTCAAAATTTTGGGAATATGATCTAAATTTAAGAACTTCACAAAAAACGTCATTTGAAAAATTCGAAACAAAGATTGAAAAAATTAAACTGGACATTAAAATAATAATATTGTACTATTTGGAGTGATGAGGCCAACAGTAGCCCTATTTGAGAAGGAGTTGATTAAATACATGTGAACATGATTTAAATACTGATCATATTAAACCTTTTGTTAAATACTCAACTTGTAGTATGATCAGGAAATGTATGTAAGCAGGAAATATGATTATAATTACAGTAATTAATGGGAAAATATATGTTCCCAAATTCTAATGTGAAATACACGTTTGAAAATTTCTACCCTTTGTATTGGATCCTTTTACATTAATGAATAATTTATGTATTCCTGTTGTAAGTATTTATATATCTTTATATATTTATAAAGATTTACTTTTAACTCAAAATTATTCAGCTTCAAATATTCTTGTCATACTATACAGGGAGATTATAAAAATCCATTGTATATGAAATCGTAACTATCATACCGTCTACAGGAATTGAATAAAATTTTGGATATGCTTTCAAAATTTTGGGTATGAGGTATGCTTCCAAAATTTACAAGAGAAACAACAGCTTTTACAGTTACATTTAGAATGGCCAAATTACTAAATTTTCCAAATATCAACACCAACATTTTTTACTGGATCATTATCTGTAGCACAAAAGTCTCCAGTGATAGACAGACTGCGAAAAAAAGAGATTTTGTGGCTAACAATGACGTCAAGTTCAACTTATTACTCTCAAAATTGCACAAGCTTTAGTTCTAGGCACCACCTGCTGTATTCAAAATGTCATCGTGTTTGAAGAAAGTCAATAAGAAAATTTGTGAAAAAGAAAAAAAAAGTTTTTTTTTACCTTTGTTTTTCAAATTCATTTCTATTTTCTACTTATTCTATTTAGCTTTGGCTATTTTCTTGCTACAGGTATCATTCAAACGCTGTTTATTGTGTTTTGCTATGAATTACACATTCCAATAAAAAAGTTGGTACCTTGAAAATTTAATTTTTGCCTCTATAACCATGTCTATTTGAGCTCAACCGTTGTTTTTTGTATGATTCTCGAGTGCATTCTTAAAAACACCTTGAACTAAAATTTTATTCCCTTTCTAAGAATAATATTATAATTATGGTCTCATATATCGTGATTATTTTTTTACAATCACATTCTGTATGAACTGATTTCAGAGCAATTAAATTTCCATATCAGAATGGTATGGAAATTCCCAAAATTTAATCCAATCGAAAATCCATGAAACAAACTAAAGAAATACAATAGCAGCTTAACCATTACCATTAATTTAAGCAATGGCTTCATTAAGGTATGTCATAATAACAGCTAAAGAAATAAAAACGTTGTTGTTCTCCATAAAATAGCGTTTATATGGGAAATCGATGCTAAAAGCTACCTAACTGAATTAAGTTCCATTAAGCACTAACTCAGAAATTGTGTGCCTGCTAATAAATCGTCTTTCTTCCTTAAATCAGCTATTTGAAAAATAACATCATTATAAAAATTAGTTAAATAAATTTTTGGTTACATTATCTTTAAAATGATGCACAGCTTTATGATAAACAAGACTAACAGCATTTCTTTTTATCAAAATTAAGCTTTGCTGTAAGCCATCAAATTTCAAAACTGATTTTTACCCAAAAAGTTCCCAAAATATTGTCTACTTCTGTAAAAATCCTTTTTGCACTTTTAATATTTTAGAATTTAATCAGAGTAAACGTCAAAATTCCTTTTAACTTTTAATTAACTAAAATTTGAAATTTTCACAATAAGTGTGAGGTGCCTTAGAAAATATTAGAGCAATATTTACAAAATTTCGATTGTTAGGTTGGCAGCGGTAATATGGATGCCTTCAGTTCAGAGACATTGTATGGATAAAGTATATTAGATTTTTCATGTTCATATTTTTTAATTGCAAAATTATTTTGATTTGAATTATTTTAATTTCCATTTTAAGATAAATGTATTTTTTAAATAAGAAGTTATTTTTTTCTATATCTCAAAATTAGAAGAAAAAAACTCATCTTTAACATAACAACTAATTTGAAAATGCTCTAAATAATACATCTACATGATATCTTTCCATAAAAAAAGACTATTCTTGTAAGCCATAAGAAATTCAAATTTTTATTACTCCATAAAAATTTTCATTTTACGAGCTGCATCTGTTTTCTATAGAAACTCGATCTTCCTTGAAAGTTATTTAAAACACTTTTTCAACCGTTATTTTTGCTATACGCATCAATAAAATAAGAAAGATAGAGTTGTAGGACACTTATATTTTCCATAAAACATTTTCTGTTTATTCTTTATATAGCCAACAATAGACATCTGTTTTCAATTCAAGACGCTTTTATGATAACTTCTGATTTGAAATTCATTGTTCATGAATTTCAATAGGTTTTACGTAAAGTTTTGATATATCTTCTGATGTTTTTCATATTTTTTTGACGTTGGATATTTTTTGAGTATTTATTCTTACTATTTGTATGATAAATAATTTTTTTAAAAAATATGTGCTCGTTTTTGGCTTAATAATATATTGTATTTTTAATGCTGGTGAAAATAAAGTAAAATATTGCATAAATAGATGAATAAAAAAATTCATTTATTTTAATAGCCGACGTCCTGGCAGAGAGGTAGCATTTTACCTCGTGATCTGGGAGTAGGGCATAGTTGTTCTTTACCTTTTCTATCTATGATGTGATTGAATGTACCCCCTTGTAAAAAAGGTCTGTGCAAGTGCAATGAAAGATTTTGTCGACATCTGTAAGCCCAGTGTGATCCTTAGTGGAGCACAAGGATTTCTGAATGTTCAATAAAAATATTTTGATCAATCCGGTTAATATGGGTGCCCACGTGAAAGAATGATACTTGATCCCATTTAACTTATAAATTGAGAAGATATTTTCACGCATTGGCATTTTAAAAATAAGAATAGCATTTAGTGTTAAGAAATTAAACAAAACAGAAGAAAAAGAAAAAACTGACAATTTCTAGCCAAATATTGGCAAAAATATTATTACTGTTATGTATAGAATATTATATTATATTATATAAAAGAAATTCTTACAAAATATAAACATTTCGTTATCGTTCGATGGAAATAGAAAAAGTATTTATTACGAGATGTAAATAATATCATCAAACCGACAAAAAAGCATCTTCAAAAGTCAAACTCTCTTCAATACATATTTTATAACAAATTTTTAAAAGACACATTACAAACTTTTCAAACAGTGAAAATCAATTTTTCAAATCAAACATTTCATAGTTAACTTTGGCTATAACTGAGTCGTTGTTAAACTAAAATTTAAAAAAAATCCAATTACTGAAATTAACAAAAATTTTTAAAATCCCTTCCAATTTTGTGTTGAACATTATAAAGTGCATTCATATCTCTAGCGAGTTTGTTTATGACTTCTGATGGTCCATGATAATATCGCAGGTCATGGACTAATCTTCCACTCTGCTGACATTGTTACATTTTTGGAAATTGCATTGGTGTAAAAAAATAAATATCTCTGTCCTATCCCTTTTAAAATATATTATCACACTTTGATCTTTACGGTTAAATATCAGCTTTTCTACTAATTTAACCCTTGACTTATTAATTTAGCTTTTACTTATTAATTTATTGAAACAGTTGGTGAAAGTTTTATCGATATATCTTATCCGAAAACGTCGGAGAAAATTTTTATTTCAGGTTTCGGCAAATCCAATAATTAATAACTGCAAAAATGAAGTATTATGTATATAGTTTTAACAAATTCATAGTTAATTTCTTTCATATTTCCACCATTCTATAGTAATTATTCTCAAGATAATTTCATTTACTAATAGAAAATTTAGCTCAAATTCCTTCTGTAATTTGAATGTTTTTGAAAAGGAACATATTTTGCCTTCCAATGTCTTGCAGAATTTTAAGCGTTTCAAGACTCAGAATTGACACCTTTTTGATTTTTAGTATTTTTAATGGTATTATATTAACATAATGTTGCTATATTGATGCTTATTACTACTTTAAAATGTTATATATTTTTTTATATTTCTAATTTTAAAAATATATTTTATCAGGAAAGTGAAGCCTATGATGCTTTTCGAATTTTGAAATCACAGTGAAAATTAAAAATTGCCTAAAACTATATGAAATAGACAATATTCTTTTTATAAAAATATCCATAAAGATTTAAAGTATATAGTTTTTTTATTTAGGGAAACAATGTCGTTATTATATTTCATATCTTTCTAACACTTCTTATTGGACACATAAACTGGTAAAAAAAGATTTTTTTTTGTCTTTTAATTAAAGAAAGAAAGAGTTTGAAATAGCATGCTATTTTATGAGACATATTAAAATTACATATACAGATTCAACTTAAATTGGTAAAATGCTATATTACAAAAACTATAGAGTTTCAAACTTCCTACGTAACTAATTTATATCCCCTCCCAATAGATAAAGTTGCTCATTATTCTACTGCATAATATAGCATTACAGGTTCAAATTAAATAAAAATGGTGTGATACAGATTTTCAATGAAAAACATAATTCGTGAATTCATGCTCTTCAAGGGTAAGAAAAAATAACGAAATGAATTTATATTTAATTTCTAAAATCATAAATATAAAATATTCTTATCATTTTTACGTTTCACTGAATAAAACATGAAGTAGGGACGAAATTTAAAATTAACGCCATTCCTATTATTGAATACAATTGATGTATTTTAATAAAAGCAGTTTGGTGCAGTGATATAAATTTTGCTGTGTCCATTTTATTCAGATTGAATTTCGAAAATTACCTGGAATTTTTCTGACAAATACAATGGGAATAAGTTTATTTTATATAAAACTACTCAGGATAAATTGCAGTATTCTCCCCGACAACATAAAATTGTGGAATAATATTATGCAAATCTTGAACTAGTGCTTTGTTTAAATAGTTTACATCGTACATCAATATTATAAGAAGCAGAATTCAATAATATTTAATGCGTCATTAAAATCTATGTTTATTGGCTATCGCTGCTGACTTTCATGAACTACTAGGGAGCTCTAAAAGTAGGACGTGATTGCAGAAGTCAGCTACATTTCCTGTCAGATTTCGAAATACGCCCACAACAGTGGATTTCAATGAATTTTGCAATGAGAGTTCATTCATTTTGTTGGAAGGATGGAAGAGCATATATAATTACTCTAGATTTCACCAAGAGAACCGAGTATACAATAAGATACATATGTAAGTAATGAGTTTATATTTAAACAAAATATTAATAAATTAATTTAGAAGCTGCAAGAATAAAAAATATGCCAAGCAATAAACTTGTGACGCATAAAATCTTGCAATCAAATTTAAAAGGCTAATTCACCAAATTAAAACTCAAAAGAACGTGCAATAAATGAAGATAATGACTTTCGCTAAACCATAATGTCTTATTCTTTAAATTAATTATGCTAAAAGCAAGTTTCTTGATACGTGTGTCATTAAAAAGCAAAAAGAAAGGCTATTTATAAAAAATATATATCTTTAATCTTATAATACTTGCCAATTTCTGTATTTTTCTACGGAATTGAATTCTGTTGGAAATCCAACCCAATTGTTTCCTTGCAGTGCAAAGAAGATTATTTAATATTTATTTAAAGCTGTAAGGGAATATTGACTTTTCTCTGAGAACTAAGATTGAAAGTAAAGGAAAGCCTTTTGATAAAAGTAGATCATTAAAATATTTAAAGAGAAAATATTTGACTCTCGTTAATCATTCGCAAGTTCAATTAATTCAAGGAAACAAAACATTCAAAGAGATATTTAATTCGACATTTAACAAATAAAGTGGTTAAAGCTTTTTCCTGCAATATCCTTATTGTGCAAATTAATTCTTTCATATTTAATATTCAATCATTAATAAAATAAGTGGTTTTGTTTTGATCTGCAAAATAGTACTTTGCCATTGATAGCACACTTTGAGAAATACGAATTTATGATAATATACATCGATAAATAAAGATTTTTCTTAAATTTACGATACTCTGTTTCTATTTATTATTCACTTTCTAAAACAATATTCATTCTGAAACTATTTTATTGCTACATTATCATTTCCCTCTTTAGTAAAAGGATTCTATTCTTTTGGGAATAAATAGCATGCATTTATTTTTTAATCGGTAAAATAAGGAACGTGTTTATTAAAATATACACATTTATTTTCGCATGTCTCTTATAGTAATAGCAATTGACATATTAAACAGTAATTCTATTGTTAAGATATATTTAATGAATAATTTTTCATTCTCTGTAACTTTAGAAATGAATTAAAAATAGCTTAAAATCTCTTTCTTAAAATGCAATTGGAATTTTTTAAATCATTTTACTTCCTAACTATAAAGCAATTATTTTTAAAGTGAGTTAAATTTGGAAGAAAAATATTATAAATATAAATCATTCTCAAGTTTAATCGTCTATCCATTATTTTGTGACAAAGCCAAAGGAAATTAATTAGATATAGAACCTCTATTTATATTCTTAAATAGATACAGAACCTCTATTTATATTCTTAAATAGATACAGAACATATATTTATATTCTTAAATAGATATAGAATACCCAGTCTTCAGGTAAGAGCCGAATCAAGTAATATATATTATATTTTTACGAATTTAAAAATATTAGTTTTGTTTTTTATTATTTCAGATTTTCAACTGAAAATACAGATTATAATTTCTGATTTGGTTATTTATAACAATTGAAGTTATATTTTAGCCAGGAAAAGATTTGAATAGGCATGACGTTTAAAAATTAGCGTTATATATTTGAAATACCTTCTGATACAATGCAAAATAATATTTCAGAGCAAATTGGACTTCATAAGATGTCTGTCTCTAGATTTAAGGATATAAAATATGAAAGTCGAAGAGACAAGTAAGGAATTCTAGACACTCCAAAAAAAGAAAGAAAAGGAAATGGTGAAACGACAAAATCCTCTGCGTTCGAATTTCACAAAAGAGAGGCATTTCCCGCTCTTTCAGGTCGAAGGATTTACCTTCGCAGCATTAGATCCAGTAAACAACCAATTTTGACTTTTCGAATTATTGCGATTGACGGCAAAAGCTTTTTTCAGAGCTTTGCTTGCTTTTACTTCTTCAATTTTTGAAAGCTTACGTTTGTCTCCTACTCTTTTATAGTATTAGTCAAGACGGAAAGATGACATTTTTCATGACATAAATCTTCATTGTATTTGAATGTTTTTCGGTCAATCCTTCCATACTCTCTACTTTTTAGATGAATATATCAATACAGTACTATTAGAGAAAGGCTTTTCCTTAACAACTTTAATCTGCTTGGAAAAATGGCTTGGTCAGTAGAAGAAGATCAGAACTAAATCTTTGAAAGATTTTTCCTGGCATTTTGGAAGAAAGTTTAAATTCTTGCCCTATATAATCCAAACCTGTATAAAACTGTACTCTTACAATTGAAAATCTGTAACTGTCTTATTGCTTTGCCTCTTTTGTATATTTTTAATAATTTATAAATTATATTTTTCTTCATAATGTATATATATATATTCTTTTATGATTCTAAAATTTCTTATTTCTTATTTTTGTTGATTTTTTTATTTACTCTCTACATATAATACATTTTTCAAACTTTTGACAAAACTCTTCATGTTCTAAATGTTTTTGATTATTTATAATTTATATATAGCTTTATACTGTTTATAATTAGTTTTATTTATTTTTTGTATAGAAATTATTGATTGTATAAGATCAATAGTCTTCTCATGAATATCCTATCTCTTTGACTTGCCATCAGATACTTTTGCATGTGTTAGCTGCTCAGAATAAAAAATTAGAGGAGGCACTTTTATATTTATTTCTCTTTTAATGATTCCGGTTATGAAATAAACATACCAGTATTTTATATTCAATTATTATATCCCTATTTCAAATCTTCAACAATATTTAACCCTCTCTCTCACTCTCATATATATATATATATATATATATATATATAAAGAAAAAAAGACCATTTTTTAAGGATAACTGCGTTAAACATATTTTCAGAGAACACTTTTGGTCACAGCTTAATCATTAATTTAATTAGTTTACAATTAAAAGGCTTTAGCGCTTCAACCACGATAGCAGAGTTAAAGGGTAATAAAAAAGACTGGCTGAAAACATGAAATTGTTTAAGAATTAAAAATTAAATATTAAACTTTAAATTAATCATATACTTAGAGATTGAGAAAACCAGTGAGATATTTAGAAGTTAATTATTGCCAAATTGCATGGTATAATTGAAATTATTTGAAATCCGTACCGTAAAACTGTTGAATTAATTGAAACACAGATTTTATTAAAGCATGGACTATATGTGTATTCGGTTCTCACACAGTCTGATGATTCTTCTGGAATTGACAGATCAATGACCCTTACTCCATGTTTGAGTTCATCGTTGTAACTACTAAGTTTGTCTAAGTAAAAGCCAATGGGAATATTACAATTTATTAAATAAGGATGCCATAGGAGGATTAGTAAAAAAATATTAAAAGCTTCTTTTCATTCTGCATTTAACATTGTACTAACAAATTTCTGGAAATATCTCGAAGGAAATCCTGCACATTTGCAATAGAATAGCATTCGGTTGTAATTATAATAACATATTTAATGATAGTTAATCGATTAACATATGCTTTTTCTCTTGGGATTTGAAATAAATTTGCTAAAATATTTTACTAAATCCTCAATTATATTCTCGAATTAAGCGCAGAACTTTTATGATTTCTAAAAGATGATTATTTATTATCATTTGCAATTCTTAGTGAAATTGGCAATTTATTTTTACAGTCTTGTGACAAATTTCGAGGATATATGGATGAGCATCTAAATAAAGTCATGGAAAGTTTATGTCAATATACAATTTTGGCTGAAGTAAAAGGTTGGAAAATGCTCTATTTAAATTTATGTTTATAATCTAATATCATAAAAAAAAGAAATAGTATAAGTACATATGAACATGAAACTCAATAAAATGCAATTCTAAAATCAACTTAATTTATCAAAGTATTACTTTTTTAAGTTGATACTAGTTGAAGTATTGTCTCCACGGTCATTTATACATTATTGATTCTGTACTGACTTTCATTTCCCTAGAATAAGAGTTAGAAGAAAAATAGCTAAAAAATTTAATTTTCGGATCAATTTGATAACAAATCATCTGCCCCGCTTCCACTCTGAGCTTAGTTTCGTTACCCTAATATCCATTTCAAAGTGACACCAGGGTTATTTTGAGACTGACCAAGTAATTATGAACAGTGATAGGAAGAAGTCTTCAAGAAGTCTTCTGGAATCCCTCTCTCCAATCTACCACACCACACCAGCGATTGGGTGTTTGGCCCCGACGGATTTATCTTACTCACATAAATGATGGTTCTTTGGTGGAATATGGTTTTCTTTCAGTTCCGAAGCAAAGACCACCAAGATTCTATTCTGAGAAATAAAAGATGTGATGTTCTGTGGTGAGGAAGGTGCCAGGTCAGGTGCCATCTTCGCCATCTGACCACGCTTCAGAATCACGAAATCCATCCCAAATATGGTCGTAGTTAAAACGGAATGTTAATATGACTAAACTAAACTGCGATGTAAAGATAAAATATCTTGCAATCACTAAATACTTCGGTTAACGTACTTCCTAAAGTGAAAAAAAAACGATATTTGTATTTTCATTAGAGGGTAAAAAATCAGCATTTTTTATAACTATAGTAAAAGGTGTCATTTCTTTGGAATTTTTCATATCAAATATACAATTGAAAAAAGGTACTTTATTTTATGTTCAGAATTGCGCTACTTATTAGAGATATCTATCAAATTCCGATTATCTTTTTTATAGAGTCGTAGTTACAAATATACCATACACACAAACACGCATGTGGACGCAAGTATATGTGTATATATAAGTGTATCAAGTATGTATCACAAATTTTCCTGAAGTAATTTTATCATTGTTTCTATTTATATATATATATATATATATATATATATATATATATATATATATATATATATATATATATATATATATATATATATATAAACTGAAATAAATACCTACACAATGTAACAGACTTGCCTTTAAAATCCCTGAACTAAAGGAATTCCTGAATATATAATTTGTCATTGTTTTTAAATTTAATTTGAAATAAGAAATATAATCTCTGGACGGAATTGAATCGATATTAAAAATGATTGATGCCGTAAGGTGCAAAATTTCCCGAAAGCATTGATTTCAACAAATTTATTTTATAAATAATCTCGAATTCCACACGAAAAGCTATTAGAAAAATAAAAATGTATCATAATATTCTTTGTATTGCAAAACGAAACGGTTATTTATAATGTTTTTACTGTAAATTGCTAATAATTTTTAAAACCTGTTTATTTGTTTTAACTGTTATTTGTTTTTATTATATACTGAAGTAATCATAAAAATTTACTGAATTGTAAAATCGTTTTTCGAGATAATAAGAACATAAATATAGCTTAGAAAAATTACAAATACTTTCAAGGATAAGTATTATCCGCAAATATTTTTAAGGTGCTTTATACTATTAGTTGGATTATTAACGTCAGATTGTAAGATTATAGATAGTAAAATTCGATACTCAAATATTATTGTTCTTAAGTATTTCTCTTTTTTTGTATATAACGAATGTAACTTAAGCATAAAATAACAATTTATTATCATTTGCATTGTATAATTTCTTATAAAAGGAAAAGTAATCTTTCAATATTATATAACTATCAAAAAGCAGTAATCCATATAAATAATTTTACAATAAATGGAAATGTGTATATACTAAGAATTAGCAGCGGATGTGAAATTCCTTCTTTGTTAGCAATTGTTAAAATCTCACAGCTGAAATGTTTGATGAATGGGTTCATCCTATGATATAATTTAGAAACCTTGTATCAAATTAATTGTTTATCAAATTGAATAAAAATACTATAAATGTTTTTTTTTTCATTTAAATGCATAGAAATGAAATCGATGTCATTAAAATTTAATTTTTTATGGTTGGCTGGTTGGTCGCATGAGGTTTACTGGCGCAAAAATAAAATTTGGATGTACTGCATCAATCAAACGGTAAAATTATGAAAGATATAAAAAAACATTTGTTAAATTAATACATACGCGTTGAAATAAAATTGTAGAAGTTTGATGCAAACAATGATGTGAGATCAAAATTTAAAACCCTGAACTTTAAAAAATTGAAAGAAATGATATTATGTACATGAACTTAAAAAGAATGTTCAACATAGACCGAATAAAAAAATAATACATAGTTTTTAATATAAATTAAAATATAATAAAAATTTTAAAATTTTAAAATAAATTTTTGGATATATTTATTTTGGAAGATATGTACTTCAATTTCCATGGTTAATTTATAGTGAATATCCATCTGGCAATAATTGGGCCTAGTTTTCCGCTTGATTTAGCTTTTCATTTGAGCTTTACTTCTTGATTTCTTCTTTCTCACCAAATATTGATGTCTCCATTACTCTGGCTGAACGGATATATTGGTGACACGTCAAATTTACTCAGAACATTCCTAATAATATTTTTTATCTCCAATAATTGTCTAGGAGAAGTGTAGAAATAACCGTAGCTGTAGAAACGTTCATTGAAGCCGTATAATATTCACTCGATGGAGAGAATTGTGTGTGTGTGTGTGTGTGTGTGTGTGTGTGTGTGTGTGTGTGTGT
>JAOUZG010037268.1:323821-365195 GCA_026289955.1 Argiope argentata
GTGTGTGTGTGTGTGTGTGTGTGTGTGTGTGTGTGTGTGTGTGTGTGATTTAATATATAACTGCTGTTTAGATTATTTGATACGTTATACTTTTTTTCAGCTGTATTACTTAACTTTCAGTGCTTCTCCGTTTCCGGGATCGTTTGGAGACAATTATTTTTTTTCACCAAAAAACTACAATTATAAATGAATCGTTTTTGGTTTACCACAACTAATTAAACACCACGCCAATAGTCAGGCGATTTTTTTACTGCTCTCAAAACGAAAGTGTCTTATTTTCTTATTCGCCTCAATGGTATACTTATACTCAAACCCAACGTGAAAGATCTAAAATTTAATCTTGCAATAATCATACTAAGGATTTGTTCTTTCCTTTTTTTCGGTATATCATCTGAAATCTGAAAGACACGGTTTTATAATAGTCGACGGTTTCAAGTGACAAACCCAATTCCACAAATGATCTGTAATGCAAGTAAGCCTTCTAACATCTATTCTGAAATCATAGTCCAAACGCTTTTCTACTGGTATAATTCAGATTTTTGAAGAGGCGGAGCCTAAACTGGTGGGATCCTCGGCCTGTAGTCTTTCCCAACTTAAGAAGTCAAACCTTGTGTTGCTTTTAAATGGAGCAATTACATAATTATTGTAAAAATCCTTAATATTTAGTAGTACTTTAAAATATATATATATTATGATCCCTAATGAATACAAGATCCGACAAAACTTTTTTTTCTTAAACATTTAAGTATTTTTTTAAACTTTTGTAAAGAAAATATTAACCCAAGTTATGTCAATTATTTTACATTAAAAATTTTACAATGATTTCCAAAAATAAAAGAATTTTTTATGAATAAAATGTGTGAAATATTCAAAAATTCTTTTAAAAAAATTGTTTATACATTAACTGTTCAAACTTAGAAAGCATTTAACTTTTTGAATAAATTAATGTTTTCTAATTTTAAGTAGTGATTATGAATTTTTTAAATTCTTTTTTGTTCATTAATTTACATTAAAATGGCATTCCTTTGAATTCTAAAGAAAGAGAAAAAAATCATATTGCCATATCAACAAAGAGGCTTAGAAATAAGTTCATGAAATCTGAAAGGCAGTTTATCTATTTTTTTTTCCGAAACATCAATGTGTAACTTTTTACTGAAAAATAGCACTATTTCCACTATTCACTAAAAGGTACTTCGCTTCGAATGATAAAATAGTCTATTCAAGGAGTCTAAACCATTGCCACTTGAAATGCATGTGCCTCTGGAGGTTTGTTTGATGATGTGTTTTCGCTCTTTATGCAAAGTGAGAAAAATACCCCTCATATTTTCTTCGATACTTTTTTTTCAGTTCATGTTGAGGAATTCAAAGCACACTTTCACTCTTTTTTATAGGCAAATTTTAGATTTCTGAACACGTTTTAAAAACTGTTATTTCCAAGAAAAAAAAGTTTTTCGATTGCTCCACATAAAAGAGGTTGACTTTAGTGGAATAATGGTTATAAATTTCCTTGCCTACGTATTTCAAGAAACTCCGTCATTAAAAAGAAAAAAAACATATTCATGACTTGAAAATATGCAATTGTATATTTTAAGCTTAGTGCAAAAAATTTCGTAAACACATCCACGCTCACTTATAGCTTCCGAAAAAATTGAAAAAAGTAATAAAAACATAAAAATAAATAAATGAAATAAAGGAATAAATAGATAAAATAAATAATTAATAATTGTCGAATACAGAGGACATTTTCTAAACGATGTATTTCTGCACTGTTCACCGAAACACACCCTTTGATACTGTTTGCAAAAATTCGATCCTACGCATAAAAAGGAAACAATTTTCTTGACTAGTCATTTATTTAGTCTCATTTAGCTACTTATTTATTTTTATGCAATTTCTGTTAAGGGGACTCGGTACCAAAAACTTTTTTTCCCACAATTTTTAATAAAATTATTAACTTCTGTGATAGATAGATGTCAATTGTGTATAAAAAGAAATTTCTAAAATATTTTTCAAATTCAAAATTTACAAATTTAAATATTTTAATTTTTTTTAAAAAATGAGCATTTTTTTAAAATGCTTCTTCTTCTGCAATTTTCAAAATATTTTCCTCAAATTTTTTTGAGGGGGACCTCACAATGCAAGTAACAAAAATAGGGATCCATTTTTTGATATATATATTAGTTTGTGAGAAAAAAATGTTTAACAAAATTTTGTGAAATTTTTTGGAAAATATCAGAATTTTTCACTTTGAACATTTTTAGAAAAAAATCTAATCAAAATTTTAACAAATCGATCCCTAATTCTATGAAGCATACATTTAAGAGTAAGCAGAAAAAAATTCATGCAATTGCAATAAAATGTGATTGACTTTTAGCATTTTGTAGCAAACAAAATTTTGAAAAAAGTCAAACTGAGGAAAACAGTTTTAAAGTTTTCAACACAATAAAATAATAATAAAAAAAGCTCACATGAAGTTAGATTTTTTCAGAACAATTATATGGCATTTGTAAGTGTTAGGATACCAATTTTATTAATATACATTATTATCATATTTATTAATGACCATTAGCATATATAGGAATTATCAAAAAAATTAAGGAAAAAATTATAAAATTATCATTTTCTTTAATTCAATAAATTTTTTAGTAAAAACATTTATAAAATGGTATACAATTATGTTTATTATATAAGCAATACTATACAGTAACAATTCAAAGCCATTTAATTAAAATTTAAATGAATTCAGCCATTTTGAAGTAGGTAAATTTTCTAGACAATGCATGCCATAAAAAAACATATGTACAAAAATTTTCACTATGAAATAGTTTATATAAATACATAATATTTTAATTAAGATATTATCATTCAAACATAATTCTATAAAACTTTTGTGTTAATCTGAGACATATAGATGAAATAATGAAAGCATAATTAACATAAGCAGTAACGACATATTTGAAAATAACCCAAAAAAATGTACAAAAAATTTATATTGCAAGGTAATATGGTGTATTATTATTCATAGCAAGGGAATGGGATTTCCTTTTAATGCGAGGCATTTTTGAAACCAATTAAAAAGCAGATAAGCAATAAATAAAGTAGTCTTGAAAAAGACAGTTTGGCTTTCTAAGTGATTATAATATAACCAAAGGTAAATTCAATTAAAAACCTCAACGAAAGTAGCAAAATTATAAATAAACAAGGATTTACTGTTACTGTTTCAAACTTTGCCTCTTTTTATTTCATGGAAAAAAAGAGAGGCTTGGCTTGGCTACTCGCACATGAAATATGTCGGATGTGAACACAGGAATTGGGCATGCCAGCTGATATCGCGTTAGACAAAATAGTTCCATATCTCCTTAAATACTTGTCGGATTGTTTTAAAATTTTCAGAATAACAAGTCAAAGGTTCAAGGATCATTATTCATTAAAAATCAGAAAATTGACATTTTCATCGATTTTCCGAAATTTTGAGGTTCCGAGTCCCCTTAAGCCATTTCACATCACTGTTACACATACGCTGAAGTGACAAAAGTCATGGGATGGCTGTTACTATCGTGTCGGTCCTTCTTTTGCCCGGCGAAGTGCAACAACTCGACGTGTCATGGAGTCCACAAGTCGTTTGAAGTCCTCTTCAGAAATATTGGCCCATGCTGTCTGTATAGACGTCCATAATTGTGAAAGTGTGGATGGTTCAGGAGTTTGGACACGAACGGACCTTTCGATGATGCAACATAAATGCTCGATGGGATTCATATCGGGCAATTTAGGTGGCCAGATCATGCGCTGGAATTGTCCGGAATGTTCTTCAAACCAATCGCGAACAGTTCTGGCCCGGTGACATGGCGCATTGTCATCCATAAAAATCCCATTGTTGTGTGGGTACGTGAAGTCCATGAATGGCTGCAAGTGATCTACAAGCCGCTGAACATAACCATTTCCAGTCAATGATCGGTTCAGTTGCACCAGAGGACCGAGACCATGCCACGTAAAAACAGCCAACACCATTATGCAGCCACCACCAGCTTGAACAGTGCCTTGCTGACAGTTTGGGTCCATGGCTTCGTGGGGTCTGCGCCACACTCGAACTCTACCATTAGCTCATAACAACTGAAATCGTGACTCATCTGGCCATGCCACGGTTTTTCACTGGTCTAGGGACCAGTCGATATGCTCACGAGCTCAGGAGAGTCGCTGCAGGCGATGTCGTGCTATCAGTAAAGGCACTCGAGTCGGTCTTCTGTTGTCATAGCCCAAGGAATACAAATTTCACCGCACAGTCCAATCGGACACGTCCCCCGTACGTCCGACATTGATTCCTGCAGTTATTTGACGAGGTGATGCGTGTCTATTAACATTGACCATTCTACACAGACGTCGGCGGTCTCCGTCGTTAAGTGCAGGTGGTCGCCCACTGCGCTATCCATGATGGGATGTGATGCCTGAAATTTCATACTCTCGGCACACTCTTGGTACTGTGGATCTCGGAATGTTGAATTCACTAACGATATCCGCAATGAAATGACCCATGCGTCTAGCTCCAACTAACATTCCACGTTCAAAGTCTGTTAATTCTCGTCGTGCTGCCATAAATCACGAAAAACCTGTTCACATGAATAACTTGAACACAAATGAAAGCTCTAGAAAACGAACTGCGCATTTATACTTTTTCGCTGCGATACTACTGCCATCTGTATATTTGCATATTGCTATCCCATGACTTTTGTCACTTCAGTGTATTTCTTATAAAGAATAAAAGATATTTTTCTTCCTGAGCTAATGATTTTACTATTATTCTTTGTTATGATTTTTCTCGCGAGCTACTGAACACTTACTTACACACCACGTGAACTTCTTTTTTTCTTGACTACGAAGAAAACAAGTATCCTTTTCTGCATTTCTCTTCAGATAGTGAAAGTCCGGGGTCATCTTATGTTAAGAAGGGAAACTAATCTCGGCAATAATAAATAAAATAAAGCAATGCTAATAAATAATAAAGGGGAACATTAAGAAATTAAGAATATATTCATATCATATTACGTAAGCATTTTAACATGAAATATGAATAATGAATAAAGAAATCGAATTAAGAAAAGATGAGGTAAAACAGTGCAACAAAAGAGATGGAAAAAATAATAAAGTTTTAAAAGAAATAGGCGAATCATTAGTTTTTAAAACTTCGTACACTTTTAATCTAGATAAATTGAAAAGATTTTGAAATAAAAATATGTCGTAATAATCTCGTTGAGAAGCATGTTTAGTTGTTCATTGAAGCTGTGAAAGTAACTAGATACAGGAAAATACTGATGGAAACTTAGGAAAATAAATAACATAATAAAAAAAATTATAAAATTTTAAATATTATTAGTTATATATCTATCAAAATTTGTATTTTAAAGATATTTTTTAAGAAATCACTTATAGAACATTGCAAAAATATACAAATGAATTTTTTATATCGGCGAACCTTTGGTCACTAAATGAACTTAGCCTTTCATATTTGTATATTTCAAATTCATAGTCAATTAATTTTACTCCGCCATCGTTAATCTACAAAAAAAAATTCTTCATCGAAATACAAATATATTTATATCTCATAAAAACATATATCTGATAGAAAATGTTCACAATTAGAGGATATGGAAGATACCAGATAAGAAAATGCTTAAATATTTCTCTACGACTGCATTTTACTTAATACTACTCAATAAATAACAAGCGAAAGTAAAGAAACCCAACAGACATATTCAAAATAAGTACATGATTTTCAAATAATTATTCATTCCTCATAAACAATTATTTAAATATACAATTGAACACAATACAAAAAGGAAGTTTACCTTTTATTGTGGGTTAGTCCACGATAATTGTTCTGGATTATTTCCATTTTATCATATAAACGTGTGCTGTCGTGATATGTGTACTACAACATCCTTGTTGCAGAATGTATCACGCTACACGCAAAAAGAGAATCGTTGTTTTTATAGAGTTGTTTCGTGTGGCTTCAGTTTGTCATGAATTCTTTATATACAATTTTTTTCTTTTAGCAAATCTTTTTGCAGTGAGCGAAATGGTTATAACAATAAATGGTTCACATAAAGTGAAACTGACTTTTCACTGAGTGTTTGTTGCCCAAGACCTTTAGAGCTACAATGTCAAATCTGTTTTTGACCAATTAAATCGCATTAAACAAAAAACATGCTCCCAAGGTAAAATTTAACTTAATATGACCCCTGTGGAATGAAATATGAAATAACAATACTAATCATATGATCAAAAAAGATACTAATATATTAGTTTTTATGAAAGCCTAATTAAAATAACTGATAAATTTCTTTCAATATTTTATCCTCACAAGGAATTTATATCCATTTTTGAATGATATAATAATTTTTAATAATTTAGTTTTATGACCTTAAATATAACTCAATCACAACTATAGCCCAATAGTGTGATTCTAATGTAATAGATTTTCCTCAAAGCAATTACAATATGTTTTTTCTTGGTGAATATTAAGTTTGCACTTTCTAATAAAATTATTGTTAAATCAGAATAAGAACTCAGAATCCAAAATAATATAAGCCCCATCATGAGCAAACAGAAAGTGCGTCGCTTTTTTTGTTATTTTTCTATAAAATAGATTCAATCTCAAACAATACTATAATTAAAATGAAAAAAATAAGACCAACTTTGAATAAGATTTAAAAAACGAAATCAAATGAATTATTGCATGTATGCATTAGAGACTTTTCATTCAATTGATTTTTATGATTGGAAGTATGACATTTATATGAAAATTAAATTCACACACACTATTTTAGCACTATAGATTAAGTGTTTAGTCAATAGTTATAGATAGGTTTCATTCTAACTTTATATATATATATAAATATATATATATATATATATATATATATATATATATATATATATATATATATATCTTTGACAGTAATATATCTTTAACAGTAAATGTTAGATACAAATGTTTACTTATAAATAGGCATTTAGTAGTTTTGATAAAAAATATGCATACCTAAATCACTTTGAAAAAAAAGACTACCGAATTCTAACCTTTATTGAAAAAGGATTATCCTAAGGTTGACTCCTAATCTTTTGAGATGTGTATTCACTTTCAATTAAAGAAAACGTAGTGAATAATGTGAAAAACTACATTATGGGATTTTGAGTTTTAAACAAAATGAGGCGTAGAATTAAGAATAAAATTTGAATTGTTCTCGGTTTTTAGATCAAGCTAATCATATTTCTTAAAATATTCTTGAAACATTTACATTTAAAATAAGATAAATGCCTCCTTTGCTTGAATAAAATTGGCCAATCTATGAAGAGTTAAATTTCCTTAATTTAAGTACCGACTGATTAATTATTTACCATGTCGAGGATGAACTATAATTTGATTAGAAGCGCTTCCTCAACGAGATCCTTGATGAGGTCAAAATTATTCTTAAATAGAGATAGATAGTGGGTGAAACACTTCATAACTCAGTCAAATTTTGTCACAGAGGAGTAGATCCTTTATTTAAAATTTAGAATGTTAATTTGCCATAAGAATTTTACTGAGGATATATCAGACCGAGGAACATTTTTAAAGCTCTGATTCTGTCGTCTTTCCACCGTTAATGTCGTTATCACAAATTATCTAGGATATAACTCTTTGAATCATACATATTATTTTTTATGTTGTTATATACCTATTTCTATCAGTTTAAAACTTAACTATTTCACAAACTGAATATATCTTTAATTGAAGAACTTTTGAGAAAAATAATTGATTATCCTTAAATCATTTCTAATTCGATAGCGGCCTCACACGAATCAGGACGGAATAAAATTTGGCTTTTCAAAAAGAATCGATTAGCGATAATTCCGTAAATCAAAGAGGAATTCTACACTAAATTTCTTTCTCTATTACTTAGAAATAATAAGTATTTATCATATTCTTTAATTACCAAAGTATATTAGTTAAATGATGGTAAGTCTTACCAGGCTTTTCTACCGTTCACGAAAACACACAAATCTAAACCATTAGGCCAGACCGTAGCATCATCAACACTGGCAGAAACTGGGGGTGAGTTCTAAGGACCAGCACCGGTCACGGTAAAACTCTTCCAGTAGGAAGTATGTTCCGTTATCGATGGGAGGGAGGAGCCAACACCTACCTATTACTATACCCACAAGGTTGGAGAGATCCAACCACCATGCCAGAAGCATCTCATCCTCATTATGAGGTGCTGAGGCGGGATATCAAAGGATGATATAATACAATTTTGACTCATTTTCATCCTCTTTGTTTTTGCCAATTTTAAAAAGAAACATTTAATCTATCTTTATGCATAAACACCCAATTCGCTTAGAATCTAATTCCAAGATTCAAATATCTAAAAAGCCTAAACATTTTAAGAAAAATCGGATGCATATTTTGATCACTTCTTTTACTTTCTTTTTTGTCTAATATGGATTGATTTTATCCTAGTATGGATTGATAATCCTAAAGATATTCTGGTTTGGTGTTAATTAGAGTTAAATTAAATAAGAAGATGAGTAAAGAAAAGTCAATTTCCTGTAGAATTAACGAAAACAAAAAAAAATCCTTTCTTAATTGAAGGATTAATGTTAATCAATATATTTTATTCCTAGTGAAGTTTTGCTAACAAGCGAATCGAACAAAGAACTTGTTGAATAAATATCCGAACAACGTTATTAAACGTACAAAAAAGTATTTACATATTTATTTATTCCATTATTTGTTACATCTCTGACAAAAAATACGTTCCCCTAATTAAAATATTAAACAATTAAGAATCAAATTAGTGAATGTGTTGTCTTTGAAAAGTTTTTAAAACTATTATAATTCAAGATCTATTCAGTATTTCAAGATAATCCATTTATTTATGACAACTATGTATTCACTCAATTTAAATGTGCCACAATTAATAAATAAATTATGGAAGTATAATATCTTACGAAAACTTAAAAATTTATTACAATTCAAGATCTTATGTCTCAGACATTTCTCCTGCCAAGGTTTATTTCAAATCTAAAAACAAAAGCTCTTCCAAAATAACTGAAAAAGTGCCGAACACGAAAAAAGATTTAAATCAATAAAACGCGTTTCTGAAAGGGTGGATAAAACTTGCTCACTCGATATAAAAATAGAACCGCATGGGAAATAAATTATAAACCAAGACAGCTCGGCGTGATTTGATCGAAATAAATCCTCCCTTCTGGTAGGCTTTAGGCTGTCAACCAACTGGAAATGTCGGCATAAAAATTGAAGTTGCTGTTGTATGTAAGCAACGAAAGATAAATAAATAAAGAGCATAGCAGATGAAATTTTAAAAGTACTTTAAATCAAGCGCTCATTGTTATTTGTAAAACTGACTCATATTCCTGCATTTGTATTAAATATTCTATTTAGCCCGGATTTCTAAAAAAAAATCATTAAGAGAAATAATGTTTTATGGTTTTCAGAGCATAACATATTTCGGCTGTTCAAGTCTGAAAAAACATGTTAATCTTTTTGCGTTATAAACTTTTAAAGAATAGTTATGTAAATTTAACTTCAGAAGTTAATATTTTAAAGGAGCTAGTAAATGGTTTTACTATTCTTAAAGGGCTGGAAGGTTGGTAGAGAGTTGGACTCGTACTTCTTAGGTTACGGGTTCGAAGCTCACCGGCCAAAAGATTCACCGATTGTGTGGCGACTGGCGCTCGTTAAATCTGTTCTTAGTCGTAAAGTCCTCCATATTGAGAGTAATATCATTAGGGGTACTGGGTCAGAGGTGATCGTTCTCTGTTCCAGGTCTAAATTGCGATCTGAGATGAGTGAATGAATATGCGTGAATGAAGTCGGCCCCCTAAAAAGGGTTGTGACGTGTGTGTAACTAATTCGTACTCTTGGTCCTAGATGGCGCTACTTGTAAAACAAAGAGACGCCTTTCTTAGGCTTAAAATCTGCTGATCGTATCAGCGGAAGCTTGTACACGGCAAGTGTCATTAGTCACAACAACAATTATTCATTAAAAAATACTGATGAAAAAATAAGTAAAATAAATGCTAAAATTGTTTATTGTAGTCCATATACAACAAAATTAGTTTTTATTCTACATGCAAATGTAGATAAAACCAGTTTTTCATAATTGCCCTGAATTCTAGAAAATAAACACTGCACACACTATGAGTATAAATATTAAGAGCAATGAACAAAACTAGTGTATTTTCTACAAATTGTTGCCTTTGACAATAAGTAATTCCTTAATGTAATTAGTGTAATTTAAATTTAATTTCCTCATATAAGGTTGCTTTCGTTTATTAAACCAAGAAACTACTTTTAGAATTAATTTATTAACAAAGTTTTGTCATTTTAATAGCTTCATATCTATTCTTTCTATGTCTCTATAAATGATCCAAAATTGATTCAACTTCCATACCGTTATGATGCTATTGAAAACTCAAGTTATCAGATAATTAACTTTCTTATTTTATAATATACCACAGTTTCACTGTTTTTAAATTTCTCATTTAAATATATAAATAATAAATATAATCTTATCGTAATACAGAAAACTCCAAGGGATTAAATATTTAATGGTGTAATGAAATAATTTAAAATTCAATTCAAAAATAAAATCTAGCGATAGATATCATATAAAAAATATATTTCAAAGAAATTGCTAAATTCCAGGAAAATTTAAGTGGCAAATAAAATACTCTAATGTTAATTATATATATATATATATATATATATATATATATATATATATATATATATATATATATATATATATATATATATATATATAAATTTTTAAATAGTGTAAACATCAGTTTTATACAACTTTCTTAAATTTAAAACAACTGGCTAGATTTTTTAACTAATTGAAATTTATAAAAAAGTGCTCATTCTATTCTGAAATACATCCACTTATTTTAACTTCTAATTGTGAGTGTACTGACACTTCCTCGACAGGAAATATTGTTTAGTTTAAAAAATGAACCTTTGGGTAAAATTATGTATGCGACCATCTTGCTTGTTACATTGTACAATGAAAACGAAGCTCAGTCTATTTGCATAATAAAGGTCATATAATATTTAATACAAAAAAAATTCCTTTGTCTATTATATTGTACGCACTACATTGTTAGTTAAAAGTAGAAAAAAATCTGTCACGAATGTAATTGAAAACATAATGAATATCAAATGAAAATAAATTTTAAAATAAAATTCACCTTTTTTTTCTATACAACGTCATATAAAAACATGATATTTAATATGTGGGATTTTTTTCTTGCATAATTTATATTGTTTGGTTGGCATGCATTTCAATAGAATTATTTGTTTCAGAAATCATGAAGTCATATTTGCTTTTATCACTGTATATTTATATAAAAATGAAGGATATAAAATAGATATATCTCAAAGGCAGGTATTAGAATTGAGCACAATGCTTATAAAGTTGAGGGTACCCAAACAGAAGAAAGAATTGAGCAATCAGCACGAGGAAAAGTGTATGCATAAAAAAACTGGAAATGGATAACCAAAAGGATGAATTTAAAATAACGTAAGTATCTGTTTTTATAGACTTTGTAATCAAGTTCATTTTCGATGAATCGACTCAAATGGTAAGCACATAATCTATTATTCTCCCATTTTTTTTCAGAACAAACAATGACTTATAGAATTAAGTGGTTTAAAAAATTAATTTTAATAATTATTTTTATTAAAACACAATTTTGATTCCTGCAGGACTAATAATCCTGGATATTTCAAGAGTCAATATTCACGAGAAGGGAAAACGATTTATCAGTTTTTGACAAAAGGGATTTTGACAGCTACCAAACAACTGAATTAAGAATATAAGAGTAAAATTTACACATAATTTAAACACCAAATAGTGAATCTAGTAGTCAAAAACTAGTCATTTTTAAAACAATAATTGGTTGATCTTAGCTTTATTTTGTCTATGAGTGGAAGAAAAATTATATCCTTAAGAAACAGAAATTTAGATTAGTCAGCTTTCAAGCAAGAATTAATCATGCTTGTCAACGAAACAGAAATGCATATTTTTTTTTGTTCCATATTGTGGGTAAAAATATGACAGATTTAGTAAATAAACATTTTATAAGTTGCTCAAACACTCATTCAAGTGTGAAATAAGTTCTATATTTGCTTATCTGATTTAACATTATTTTAACATGCATTAGCATAACATGTATTTTTTTTCTCTTTTTCTAGTCGCGGGAATAAGTCATAAGTTTTTCGTTTTGAATACGGATTTTAATGCTTAGAAAACAAACTCAAAACAGTTGGAAAACAGACACAACTAAAAATGAATAGCAAAATGCAATTGAAGCATCTGCTTATGATCTAAATTACGTTCGATGAAGCTATATGAAGAAATAACTGACAAGGCTTCAATATATGAGGGTTAGATTACTTCAGGCAAGATTTGGAGGAAAGAGTAATAATAAACAATTGTATTTGACTAGGGAAGAAAAATAAGAGAAAGCTTGTACGATCCTCTTGCCTATATTACATTGGGAATTACAAGTCAATCAGAGATAGAATCTTTAAACATCCTATTCGATATTATAATAACTACATCCCAAATTTCAGAAAGTGACTGACGAAGAAATCTCATAAATGCACCCTCATTAATTGTATGTATGATTGACGCTTGTTGCTATTGTTTTTTTTTATTATATCGAATTATTTTCTGTCTAAATAGTCCTATTATTATTCAGATGGCCCAACTTGATATATTTTTCGATACTTACACATTAGACCGTCTTCGCCAACGATTGCCAAAGATTTAGTAACTCATTGGCTACGGATTAAAATTTGGCGATAAAGATCAACGGATTACACCATTGGCAGATTGCCATAATTGGTGGTTTAGCAACTCCTTGGCGATGACTTCAAATTTGGTGATAAAGTTGGACGGTCTAATACGTAAGTACCAATTTTTCAACGAAATCACTTCAGTGATATTTTTAATTCACATCTTTTTAGAAACCTCTACTCAAACTACGAGATTATACTAATTTCTGGAATATAATATTGAAACATTTAAAATATTCAAAAGAATAATATTGAGAAATATAATATATAGGTGTAATACCTGACTTTAGACTTACGGCGAATGCTTTATATTAGAAATTTTAAAAGATAATGAATTAGAAAAATCTAGTTGCTCTTTCACGTTTTCTAGAATGCAGCAAGAACATTCATTGTTGCATTCTTCGAGGGAAGGGAAAAAACATTCACTGTTTACAAAAGGTTGCATTAGTAAAAAAGCAAATGATAATTTTACTTTTTTGCAAATTACAAAAAATTTCGCTAAATTTGCAAATAAAAAATGTCTTAACACCACTCATATTTTATATCCTGATGTATTGCTAGTTTGTTCTCACAAGATTTGAATCATTTGACCTAATATACCTTCTTCTTCTTTGGAGGGTTGATTGATTGCTGAAGATATCTCAAAATAACCATGAAAAAACTTCATTTTTATCTCAAACTACAATACGCTCATTAATCAAATTCCCAGAAAACGGTCTCCCGGACTTAGGTGAATTCAAAATTTCAATTGTCGACTTGAAAACTGGCATTGTATCTTTCACAACCTCTTTAATTTTTTACATGCATCCCTCTCACAAAATAGTGACCCGAAGCTGTCACTAAGGATAATATTTTTCAAGTAAAATCTGATTTAAGAGATCATTGCCCTGGTTATCATAAGGATATGTACAGCTATTACTTTTTATACAATATTTATACTTTTTAACACGATTTTGATGCTCTTCAAAAATTTAAAGTATTATTTTGAAGATCAAGGTCTTCTTAAAAAGATAGATAATATATTCTAAATGCACGGAAGTTACGTAGAATAAGGAAGGGATTATCATACAGTACAATAAGTGTTAGAGCTGTTAGCTTAAAGATGATTTTTTTAATATATTGCCTTAAGGAAGTCTTAAAAAGTTTCGTAAATAGGCAGAAGAAACTTTAACTTTCGTAAACATAAGGTTAGACATTCCTATTATACTAACCAAATTTAAGCCTACAAAATACAATAAATTCATAACAAGAGACTTTTTGGTGAGATCCATATTCATTGATCAGTTTATGTTTGTACGATTAATGCATAGATAATACAGACTGCATTGTGTTTTTTTTAAATATAACTTATCTACCTTACCTGGAAAAAATTATATAAAACACAATATATTCCAAAATATATTTTTTTCATTCGGTGATGTATAATAATGTTTATAGCGTGTTATTCTGCTCGAATCAAATCCATCCACTATCGTCTTTCATTAAAATTTTAAATGTCAATCTGCAGTTGGTAGAAAAATAAAAGTTTTGCTCATTCTTAGTTTATAAATGGTGGTGTCGCACACCTTTTTCGCATTATAACGCTGTTTAATATAATCACTGCAGATGATGGTTTCAACGTAATCCTTTTTTATTAATTAATTCTTAATAATCAAAAACAGATTTTTATATTCTAATTTTGAATTCCTGGTCAAAAATTATCTTTTGTAATTACATATTAATAAACGCAATTCAATATATGTCAAACATAATATCTGAGTCCCGATTTCGAATCTCTCAAATCTTTTCAATAAAATGAATTTTGATAAACTTTCAAAACTGTTAATTAATACATATAAATATTTTAAAGATGATTAAGCATAAAATGCTGAAAATAAGTAATAAGAAATGAGTTAAACTCTGGAATTAAGAATAATGTTATATCATACCTGTATCATACGCGAAGTAGGCTAATTTACTTTAGAAAATATTTAAAAAGTAGCCTGAATCTCAAGAATCTATGTAGCATCCTGGTAATATTATAGCAATATTCCAATTATGTGTTACTAAGTTTGAAAAATTCATAAAAAGGGCAAATTCATCGATTCTGGAAAAACAGCTATTCAAATTTCACATAGCTCATTTGTTTGCCTTTTAAAGAATGATTAACTATTCATGTAGATGAAAAGATTGTCCTTTACTTTGTCTTTTTTATAATTTTATTTGTATAATTTACTTCTTTTTTTCCTAATTATTTTGAACTATTACACAACATATCGAGTTCAAGGTATGTTTCATAAATTAAGCTTACATTTGAATGCTTCGGTTCAATTGAAAGTGAAATCTGAACTTATAAGCGACTTTGTTAACTGCAAAATGTTGGTTTTGTTTATTTGAGTGTATTCCTATTATTACTTTAAGTTAAGTTCCAATACCTCTGCGTAAGAGTATATAACGCGATCATTGAAATGATTTTGAAATTGGCTCAAAATAAAATTTGATCAAAGTAGATATTTACAAATTTTTGACAAAAACACTCGTCGTAAAAGTCTACTTTGTACGTCCAACTCCGCCTTGGATTGATTACTAAGTTTTCAGACATATATTATTTAGAAGTTATTTTTACTATGGGAAACCAAACTTGGGATATTTATAAAGCTCTCATATGAGATTTTTTTATTTGCGTTCCATTGTAGTTCTCTTGGTGATAGGATAATTAAAAGGAAAAGCAAAAGCATGTTTATTTATCTATCGAACTAACTCTGTTGTGATATAAGTGCACTCTGCTACCGTCTGCTATGCTGAACCACAGCAGACAGTAAAAAACTATAACTGGTGTCTAAAATTTGATCTTTTAATTTCAGAAATTTTGAAGTTAGAATGAGGATGCATTTGACAAGATTGAAATTTTTATCGTTCAACCTCATTTTTAAATAAAATACCAAATAAATTCCCTTTAAAAAATCTTATTATAAGCAATTTAAGATAAATAACCATACGCCCAATTAAACCATTAGGATTGAAGATAAATAAAGGCAAATAAGCTATTAGGAGTTAATCTAAATAAGTGCAAGTAAGCTATTAAGAGTTAAGATAAATAACTATAAGCCCAATGAAAAGGTAAGAGTAGGGTGTAATGGATCAAGAGTCGAATTTGGGTATGATGTGCTAAACACATGATGAGTCTATAAATAAATGTTAAAAGGCAAGAGATAAAATTATTTAAAACCTTATTTGTAAAGAGAAATATGCATAATATAGCTATAAAACTCTCACAAGTATGAAAGAAAAAGTCGAAGGGGAAAATATGTAGTTGCTCGATAAAAATTGGAGTAAAAAGATTTAGTAAAATCTAAAACATTTCGGGGGTGAATAAAGAAAGAAAAACATGTTAGGAATAGACCAAATAAAAAAAATCAGTATTTATACTTTGTTGGTTTAATCGTACGGTAACAACCAGTTAACATACCAGGCAAAACTTTATTTCCCTTTGAAGAGATATGAGCTCCCAGGATTAAATTTGTAGACTGGGGATCAGTCTCCAAATTTTTTAGAGAACGGTTTTTTCATGAGCTTGTTTCTTGTATCTCCAGATGTATCCTCAAGTGATTCAGTCATATTCAATTCCAAAATGACGTCACTATATAAAACCTTCGAAGTCCCTTTATCGATTCCGGTATCGAAATTTGGGATTTCCTAAATCGCTGGAAGATTATTAGAAGGATTAGATTCCGCATTAATAGGACAGGATATATTGTGTGCAGTAACTTCGGAGGCCGCAACTTTTAACCCAACATTTGAAGGAAGTTGCGAAAGGCTCGATTCTTTATAAAGGGGAGACATTAATTTCAGTGCTCAAATAAATTATTAGGACTAACGCCAATTAACTATAAGAGCAAATAAACTATTATCAATAAAGCTAAATAACTGTAAGCAATTATAAACTATAAGGAGTTAAGGGGACTCGGTACCAAAAAAAAATTTTTCCACAATTTTTAATAAAATTATTAATTTTTGTGAAAGATAGATGTCAATTGTGTATAAAAAGAAATTTCTAAAATATTTTTCAAATTCAAAAGTTACAAATTTAAATATTTTAATTTTTTTAAAAAAAATTGAGCATTTTTTAAAAATGCTTCTTCTTCTGCAATGTTCAAAATATTCTCACCAAATTTTTGTGAGAGGGACATCGCAATGCATGTAACAAAAATAGGGATCCGTTTTTTGATATCTATATTAGTTTGTGAAAAAAAATGTTTTACAAAATTTTGTGAATTTTTTTGGAAAATATCAGATTTTTTCACTTTGAACATTTTTAGAAAAAAATCTACTCAAAATTTTAACAAATCGATCCCTAATTCTATTAAGCATACATTTAAAAGTAAGCAGAAAAAAATTCATGCAATTACAATAAAATGTGATTGACTTTTAGCATTTTCTAGCAGACAAAATTTTGAAAAAAGGCAAACTGAGAAAAACAGCTTTAAAGTTTTCAACACAATAAAATAATAATAAAAAAAGCTCACATGAAGTTAGATTTTTTTTCAAAACAATTATATGACATTTGTAAGTGTTAGGATACCAATTTTATTAATATACATTATTATCATATTTATTAATGAACATTACCATATATAGGAATTATAAAAAAAATTAAGGAAAAAATTATAAAATTATCACTTTTCTTTAATTCAATAAATTTTTTAGTAAAAATATTTATAAAATGATCTACAATTCTGTTTATCATATAAGCAATACTATACAGTAACAATTCAAGTCCATTTAATTAAAATTTAAATGAATTCAGCCATTTTGAAGTAGGTAAATTTTCTAGACAATGCTTGCCATAAAAAAAACATATGTACAAAAATTTTCACTATGAAATAGTTTATATAAATGCATAATATTTTTAATAATATATTATCATTCAAACATAATTCTATAAAACTTTTGAGTTAATCTGAGACATATAGATGAAATAATGAAAGCATAATTAACATAAGCAGTAACGACATATTTTAAAATGACCCAAAAAAATGTACAAAAAATTTATATAGCAAGGTAATATGGTGTATTATTATTCATAGCAAGGGGATTTCCTTTTAATGCGAGACATTTTCGAAACCAATTAAAAATCAGATAAGCAATAAATAAATTAAGTAGTCTTGAAAAAGACAGTTTTCCTTTCAAAGTGGTTATAATACAACCAAAGGTAAATTCAATCAAAAACCTCAACGAAATCAGTAAAACTATAATTAAACAAGGATTTACTGTTACTGTTTCAAACTTTGCTTCTTTTTATTTCATGGAAAAAAAGAGAGGCTTGGCTTGGCTACTCGCACATGAAATATGTCGGATGTGAACACAGGAATTGGGCATGCCAGCTGATATCGCGTTAGACAAAATAGTTCCATATCTCATTAAATACTTGTCGAATAATTTTAAAATTTGCAGGATAACAAGTCAAAGGTTCAAGGATCATTATTCACTAAAAATCAGAAAATCGACATTTTTATCGATTTTCCGAAATTTTGAGGTACCGAGTCCCCTTAAACATTATGAGATTTTTTGAAAAACCAAGAGGTGAGTATATATGCAATTTAGATCTTAAATAGGAAGAGAACTATAAAGATGTGATATGTTTTTTCCTTTATCAGGCTTCCCATGACCTTTAACCGAGTGATGCCAAGGTCAAATTACATACATCTATGCATATGGAAGGATTTTGGGTTTCACATCATATGATAGAAGTTTTATGAAGATAATTCAAAACTGTCCATGAGAATCATCGCAATATATGATATCCATAATATATTAATCACAGGAAGTAATCATGACAAAGTGTCCACCAAACAGGATATCTGTATCGAAATATTTTCGAAGAGTTCCTGCCTCAACTTACCTATATAGCGGGAATAGGGAGAATCTATTAGATAAATATTTCAGTTTCTCAATTACAAAATTCAATTCAATTAGTTCAAATGCAAACTTAGAATAATCATATCAATTTTCGGAATTTATTTCAATGCCTTGTTTATTGCTCAATACTTTATCAATAAAGATAAAACTAATACACGCATTTCGTAATTTTTTTTCTTCTACTTAATATTGATACCAGATTCTTCTCATTTTTGTACTTCAAGAGTTAAGAATATTTATAATAATGTACGATCAAATATTATATTATTTTAAAAAGGACGCATAAATTGTGCCACGATGTACATATTGTTAAGTTTTTAGCATAGCGGATTCAGGATTGAATGGACTTTACTTGAGAACAGCGCAAACAAATTTATTTACAGTTATTTACAGGATAAATAATTGAGTAAAAAATTCATATAAAAACAATCCAGCAGTCAACAGTCACTAACAGCGTAAATCCAAGCCTTACGCACAATAAGAAAAGTCTCAAAAACAGCTATCGTATAGCACATTAAACAGCAAATAAAGCGATCTCAATAATGCAACGTTAACAGCAAACATAAACACAGCTTACTAATTACAAGCATGAAAAGTAGTCTGCTAGTACAGCGAGACGCTTCTCTTCCGAGAGGAAACTTCTGAAACTACGGCAACCCGTCCCTTATATATCCGAGCGAGAAAGCGCCTAAAAGCACGCGAAACTTCGGAAAACATCGCGAGCGATCCAGCGGCAACCAGACTATTCCTTTTGCCAAACCAACCCCACTGAGGCGAAGCTCCTCACTAAACGCCGCCAACCTAGGCGCCCCCCCCCGGGGCTCTCGCAACAATATAGTATCAAAAATAAACTAAACGTCCGTAATTTAAATTTTTTTAATTCCAAGTGAAGGAAAGATAAATCAATTTGGGATATTTTTTTTTCTGATGAAAAACGGAACACTTCAGAATACCCCTACTTACGATTAAGAGCAGCTGCATTAGACTTGATGAAAATAGTAACATTGAAATATATAAGAGAAACAAGAACAAAGAAATATACTGATCGGTTATTAGAAAGAAGCGTTATCGTTTTAAGAGAGCGGAATGACTGATAAACTGAAAGGAATTTAAAATAATAAAAGAAAAATGGCTTGTAACTTGTATATATTAATAATGTAATAACAATATAACAGAGACAATTCATTTAATAGATTTGGAGGAAACTAAATACAGATTCATAATATAATCAAGAGATTTCGCTTTCAAAACATTTTGTATTATTAGTTTCATTTCAAAATATTTACAAAAAGAACCACTTCTTGATAGGAATGCCTTCCATACAACAAGAAATGAAAACACCATCTTCTATCAATAGTTTTTCTCACATCGGCTGATATGCCTTAGTAGATGTGAAAGACCTCCAAGTATTTTTTCCCCTTTCTTTCTTTCTTTTTGAAAAAAATATAAAAGTGTTCAAGTTTTATGAATAGAGAACAGCAAATATACTATGCGATTTTCAAGTACGAATGCATTGGGAGTTTTAACATATTCTTTTGATGTTGGAGTGCCACTAGATATCATATACATTTTCCATGATTTAGCTGGTAGTCATATGTTGACGGAAAAGTGATGGTGCTTTGTAAAAAAAAATGGCAGTGGATTTTGGGGAAAATGGACTGTGTTATTGATTTTTTTTGTTGAATATGTTGAATATTTTTTTCTAGATATATAGTAATTTTTGTTTTAATAAAATATTAAGATATTTACCAATATTCTTTGATTGGTGGTAAATAACTGAAATGAAAGTATATAATAGATATATATATCCTAAAAGTTGAATTCTAGAATATATTCCAAATATTTTTTTTGTTCCAAAGAATTTTATGTTCAAACAATTATCCTGTTCTTTCATTTAACATATATATATATATATATATATATATATATATATATATATATATATATATATATAATAGCAAAGTTAAATATGGAAAAAATAAGACCAAATTTTTTAAACCAAAATATTAAGAATTAAAAAGAACATTGTAACATTTTATTTTGAGAGCGCTGATGCTGTTACTACTAAAATACCAATGAATTAATCTAAAATGGCAATAATAAATAAGTTTAAAATAAAATTCAAAATCAAAAGTGAAAGAAATACAATGTACAAGAAATACAAAGTAGCTTTATTATATATATATATATATATATATATCATATAAAATCAGCTTAACTACAGCTTAAACTACAGAAATGTAAATCTATTTTTAATATAACCGTGTCTTTAAATTTGTTTTTCTTTAAGGAAGTCAATAACATTACAATGATTGTAAAATTTTTATTTGAGATTTTTGACAGATGAATACTTCAATTTCACCTTATCTGAATTTAACTGAGCAGTTTAACTTCCAAGTATCAATAATAATTATTTCGTCCTTTTCGTTCGTTTTTATTAAATCATAAAATTTATTTTCATTATTGTAATTTTTTAAGCCATTGAATTGATATTTCCAAATACGAATTATTGTTTCAATCAAAATTCACAATAAAAATGCATAAATTTCATTGAAGGTTTTTTTTAAATTTTTTTTCTTTATATTTAAAATTATGAAAATGATTACTGTAATAAATTTTATGCATTTTCAGTGAAAAGAATTTCTATGAAAAATGTTTGTAAAAACCTGTCAGGCGAAATTAACATTACTATTAAGTTGATTTTTAATAAATAAACTCACTGTTAGCATTGAATTAAATTTATTTGATTAAAATAAATATTAATGTGTTACATAATTTATGTGATTGATATTATATCAACTTGTTCTTTTACAAATTCCTTAAAAAGAATTTAAACAAACTAGTATAAGGAATATGATAAAATAATTAGAAATAAAATTGAACATCTTCACACAATCAATTTCTAAACACAGTTTTTTTTTAATCTAAGAAATGTTAATTTCAAATTTTATTTAATTTTACGCTATCATTGAAAGCAAATGCATAAATTAAAGCATTTTGTTGAAGCATCAGAGAGGGATCTGCCATCTTATAAACATACATTGAAGTTACCAACACAGATATTCTGGAAAAAAGGAAAAACTGCGATATAATTCTAACAGATAAAGTTGTCCTATACATCACATTGTCCTGTGCATTACTTAGTACAGTAAAAATGATTGTGAGTTACTTATATGCTATTTATGAAATACAATTACAAAAAAGTGATATTTAGCATTATTTTAGCATTTTTATTGAATATAAGTGCAATCTTTAGCAATTTTGAGCTTGTATGAAATTAATGCATTAATGCTAGGTTGTTGAATATATGTTTTGGTGGACTTTTATCCAAACAATAGAAAAATCTTAGTTTGTTTTATTTTATTCTGATTTTTTAGTATTCAATTTGGAGCCTAAGGAAACTAGTTTACACTATTACTGCTACTGCAAATACCATCCACGTTCATCTAATCATCTAGTTTCCACTTTTTTACACATATTCAATAGTAATTTCTCAACTTAATGCTTACTCGAAGGAAGAGAAGTTGTATCGAGCCATGTACTACTAAATTTAACAAATTCTGTATTTGTTATTAAGAAATTAATTAAATATTCATACTCCAATTTAGGCTGAAGTTTCTACAATTTTTAAAAAATCTCATTCCATTCAAATGAAGGAATAATGATAACAAATTAAATGTAAACAAATCTAAAATTAAAATCAAAAATTGGGAAAAATTTACCTATAAAATTATCAAATAACTAATTGTACTATTCCATGCAATATCAATACAAGGCATTCCACTTATTATTATTCCTTTAATTATACCTCCTTAAATCTATTAAACTAAGGAAATCACTTCTTGGTCTTTTGCAGAATTTATAATTATTCCCTAATTAAAAAAAATTAAGTTGTACGAGTTTAAGTGGCGCGTCAATCAGCAAAATAATATTTATTACATATATTTTCAGAAATAGTTATATATCTTTATAATAATAATGCAACAGAGAATCAATTAATTTGATTATCTAACTTTCCTTCATCTTTCTTCATGTGCAGCTTGGGTATTACCTTTCTTTTATAGAATTTAAAAAATAAAATAAGAGCTAAAATGTCGTAAAATGCAGTGACTATATGTATCATTAAAAAAGTGAAACTCTTTACTAGATATTAAATTTTGATAAATAAAAATATTATTATTATTATTAAAATAAAATTCTTCACAATTAATTCGATCTCATGCGTAATTTTAATTTCTTAAATCTTGCATACCACCAAAATTTCAACATTGCTAAGTACTGGAATATTGATAAATGAGCCTGATTTTTAAAAAAAATAAAAAGAAATTATGTATAACTCAATGAAAAATTTCACTGTAATTAATTAATTAATTGAAACGAAAAAAATATTTCTTTTGAGCTTTTTATAATACAATTTCTTTTAAAGTCACAGCTGAGAAATTGCAAAAGTTCATTTCTAATCAATCGAAAACTTAATTTATTTTCTTTTTAAAAAGTTGAGAAAAACATTTCTATAATTTTGAGTAAAAAATATGCAAAACTGAAAGAATCTTTTCTAATTATTTAATGAGCATGAAGTCTGGCATCCATCAATTCATGCATAAATAGCCTCGATTCTTTTTTAATGACACTGACATAAAACAACTTGTAATTCAATGTTTACAAAGACAAGAAAAAGCAATATCTCATATTGAAAAATTAAAAAGTACAGTATCTTACTTTTGATTCCGTTAATATTAATTTATTTAATGTTAGTATCACTCACTTTGACTAAGTTGTGACATTACGATGATTATTTCTTTCTACTCTATTTCACTAAATTTTGCTAAGGTCGTCATTCTATTTCTGTTGATTAAAAGAATTGAAGAATTTTTTATTCTATTTAATCATTTATAAATTACTACTGAATTATTTATAGAAACACAGGGCAGGTACAAATAAAATCATGACGAAATCATTCTAAAGCCTTCAAAATTGCTAGTATAAAATAGATTCATTTAAATTGAATAAGTTATTTCTGATGCTTCTGCTAATTATTTTCTCTTTCACTAATTAAGGCTTGAAACATATTCTCATTTGTAAGCAATTCTATAATCTGGTAGAAATAATACAATCGTGTAGTAATTATGTTAGAAACCTCAATGGAAAATGAATGTTTTTTTAAGAAAATGATATACAATAAATGAGTTTTAATGAGTGAAATGAAAAAAAAAATTGCAATTAAGAAAGCATGGAATTAAATTTTTCATCCATAAGCTCAAAAACAAAACAGAAAAATGACAATGAAAACTACGTTTTTACTTTATTTACATAAATGTTATGTGGGTTTTTCTCAGGTTGCCTTGAAATTAAAAAATATAAATGAATATATTATTAACATTACGGATATGTGTGGTTAGCGATATTTTAGAGATTCAACGGAAATCTGTTGATTCTGGTTGAACTGTTTTTTCAGTAGTTCTTTTTCTTGCAATGCAGGCATTACGATTAAAGAAGAAACTAATGTCCAATCAGAATTCACCTTCTTTTTATTCAAAGAGAAGTGGTAATAGAATTGATATCCGGCCCAAATTATGTTTCACATTTTTAATATATGCAAAAAATGGCATTTGTGTTACAATGCCATCTATTGGAGAATTTTCATAATACATTTTTTGATATATAATTGTAAAATACATTAAATCAACAACCTATAGCTTAAAATTTATCTTATTTGGACGAATCGAACGCATTTTAGAGCCATCCTATAACCCTATATTTTCACTGAAAATTTTGATATCACTTACATTTTGTTCCATCAATATTTTTATTTTGTATTCGACTTTAAAAATTGGAAGATTGATTCAGAAAATCCGTTTTCAGAATCAAATTTTATCATAATTGATACTAAATAATCTTTTATGCACCTATTCTTAAATACTTTCAATATCTCAAGCACCCTTATATCATTTCATTCATTTTCCCATATATTTACTCAGACTTATTTTACCTCAGAAATATATATCAATATGTCCATTCGTTTTAATAGAACACATTGTTAAAAGAAGTTGTATATAGCCACATAAATCCATTTTATTAGAATTGAATCAAGGGGATTCCCTTTGCATTTGTAGCTTTATTTCGTTTCTTTCGTTGTCATAAAATGTAGCCTGATTGTATTTCTAATAATCAGTATTTTTTCCTCTTTTTTGTGTTCAATTTACATTTATTCATTTATCTATTGATTTAAGCATTAAAGATTATCTTACATGAAATTGCGTGTCCTTAAAAGAGTTCGATTGCATAGAATCTTTCAAAATGTTTATGTTATACTTCCTGGTTATGTGTTCTCTAAAATCTCTTTCGATGTTTTTTGATGCTCCACATGATATACAAGATAAACACCAATATTCATATCATGCGGATATCAGAACTAAAATAACCTTGAGCGGTTGATAAGAAATAACGTGGCCATCGATTGACTTCCTATTACAAGAATCCCCATTGTTAATGTTAGAAGAAATTAATTCACGCAATATTTTGTACATTAAATTTCATGTCGATTTTTAATAATACAGACTTAATTCATACAGTTTCCAATATGCTGCAATGATAGTTGTACGAATTAGAAAAATGCAGCGTTAGTGTTTTTTTTTTAATATTGTATGAAAAGGACTAAATATCAATGCATGTTTTGTTATTTGATCCTCCTCCTCCAATTGCATAACTAAAGTTAATTCAAAGGATTCAAGTCAGGGCTTGAACTAATCCATTGCATTAGCTCGACATTATATTTATAAATATTTAACATCAGAATTTGACACATTTTAATAAACTACAATAGAAATATATTTGTATTCATCAAGATTTTAATAAACGGAATTTAAATATATAAAAGTCAATGAAATAAAAAAAGAAATCAGGCATAAATGGATATATTAATGAAATAAATAACGTCAAAGAATTTATTATTAAAAGTCACTATCCAAGAAAATTAAAGTATTCCTCAAACGTATATTGAATGCGATAATATTTAAAATACACAGGTGGTATTTTTAATTAATGAGTTTAAATTTAATGCAAATCTGAAAAAATTGTTCAAATTCCTCGTTGTAAGTATATATACACGAAGATACTTCTTTGAATAGAAATGCACTAGGAATCATTCGAGTTTAATCTATATATATGGAATGACGGTCTCTCAACGGCTAAATATATGAATGACTAATATATGAAATATATGGAAATCTATTAAACGGCTAAATATATGAAATATATAGAATGTAATTAAAACCTGGTTTGAAACCCCAATGCTTAGAAGAAAACGGCCATTTGTGCATGTGCATAAACTTGAGACTCAAAATTCCAAAAAAGGAGATAAATAATTTAACAAATTATTTTCTTTTTTTAAATATATTTTGAGGGGTAATTCTGATTAAATGTGAAATTTGCATTTGGAAAAAAATTCAAAACAAAAAATAAGGGAAATATATAGAATATCTAAGCGATTACGAGACTCGAACTGAAGACGAACTAAAATGTACAAGTCTTCCAGTCGTTCTATCCACCAAGCCACCTATCACCTGAACGGCTGATAGATGGTTTGATTCTTAACACGACCATAAAATTTAAATCTTTAATTTAAACAAAACCTTGTATAAAAAAACAATTCTTTGAAAAAGACGGGCTTTTACACATGTGCATGAACTTGACACTCAAAATTTCAAACAAAGAGATAAAAAATTTAAAGAATTATTTTATTTTTTTAAATATATTTTACGGAATAATTCTAATTAAATGTGGAATTTGCATTTGGGAAAAAAAATCAAAACAAAAAATAGTTAAATCTATAAAATATATAAGCGATTTCGAAACTCCAAGTGAATATTTAATATATGGACTCATTTAATATATGGAATAGGCAGAAACATCGTATGGTGGTAGAATATGATTAACAAAATGATTGTTTAACTGAAAGACAAATGAAAGCGTCATCAAGTAAGCGTCATCTAATTATTTATTGACACAGGAAGGATTGCTATGAAATTTTCTGATGTTCTGTCTAAAACAAAACTCATTCTCTTAATGAGTGGCAATGAGCTCAAAATTCATTTAAGTAATGTTCAATTAACTGTTGAATTTATACAGTAACTTCAGTAAGATATATTATCGATGAGTATTTAATTAATTTATATTGCAACTTTTGCTAAGATAATTATTATGCAATCTGTGTTGTTCTTATTTTTTTATAAAGCGTTATACTGCTTTAGATAGCTAATGGACATTATAATTAGACAAAATACACACGTTATGATGATAAAGAATTTAGAAGAATGTTCCAGTTTCAGGGAAACCAAATCGCGGTCAATATGATAAGTCATAAATACTTTGTTTATGTCACATCTCCCCACCTTTGTAATTTAAAGTTCCTCTGAGTTAGAATAGTTAAACCACTTCTAGAGAATGAAAGACAAATGTTGAAATGTTTGATAATTACTATACTTGGAGACAAGGTGACATTTTTTGAGAATCTAAATTCGTATCTCTTTCCGATCTGGTTCTTTGAATTGTTTTATGAAAATTAAGCTGATTAACCTGCACTTCCGTGCTCGGTGGGGGTTGCTTTGCGGCGGGTCATCGTTATATCCGAATGGCTTCGGCCGGGACGGAGTATACCTATGCCTATACCACTTCTAGAGATATCGGAATATTCCCACAATGAAAGAGATGTTTTTGCACTTTATCAAGATCTCCAAGCGATAAGTCTAAGGATGCTGGTGGGAGGATGATATTAAGAACATCTATTGGCTCAGGTTTCGGAAATCCGATAAAAAAATATTGGATGCTTTCGGTTCCTTCTATGTATATTATATGATCTTGCTTAGTACAGCTTTTGCTTAGTACTTTTTTCTTTACTGTTTCTTTCCCTGCTCAAACGGTATGGCTTTAATTTAACTCATCAAGAGCTCAAGCACTGAAGTATTATAGTAATTGTTCTTTAGTCTTTCGTTTAGTTCTTCTTTTCAGGAATCAAGAAATTCCGTGACTGTAAATGATCACGGTTAAAATAAATGTTTCTTTATCCTTTTACCTACTAGCAAATCTGAAGGACTGAAACATAATAATTGGTTCCAACATTATATATATATATATTTAAAAAAAGCGAACTTTTTATCAATGGAAACTCGTATATTAAAGCTGCAGATTTGCATTATAACTTTATATTAAAAACTAAATCGTATTAAAATTGAATTTTATCTCGACTTTTTTGATAATTGTATTTTCTCATTAAAAGTTTGATGAAAATAAAACTAATAAAAATAAAGAAAAGAGCATAGACGATGAATTAAGAAACCGGAAATACACATATTGATATTACGCGCTAATCTGCTTCAGTCGGTCACTTTGAAGAATTCAATCATTTGAGTCAGCAAATTCAATCATTCGAATTATTGATCTACAGCCAACGGTGTGAGAGGAATCTTTGTAGGCCACTTTCAAGGCTTACATTTGTTGTCTCATTCTTTCTCTCTTTTGAATTGATTTGTTGTTTTTTTTTCATCCTTTCTTTGGCTATTATTATTTTTTCTGTTTATAGTTCTGGTAATAGTTCTGTACAGAATGCAATTTATCATTTTTTTTCTGAAATGCAATTAAAAATGTTGGTTTATTTGGTAACAGAGTTTGTTCGTTTTTTTAAAAAATAAATAAATTATAAGATATTAATTGCACCTCTAGTGAATAATTTTCTTTGTTGAACATTCTTCATTTCTGAACTAATGGGCTGCCACAACCCCTCTATCTTAGAAGTATTGCATTTTAATAAGACAGATAATGTAGACCATACGTTTTTAATCAAGATGAATGGACAATTTATCGAAATCTTCAAACATTTTTAAATTTATACATTGTTCTAACAATTTGTAACAGCGCATTGAAGTACATTTATTTTTATACCATTTTATAACCTTACTATCACAACTTTTGAGAACTTTTATATAAAGAAGAATGATATACAATGAAATAAGATTGTTTAGAACAAATCCAAAACAATCCAAATTCGTTTCGCATAGGGCTTTTTGTATCAAAAATTATTGTTTTGAAAAGAATGTACAATGAAACTACATCTTTAAACAATGCTTTATTAGCAAAGTTACAGAAACACGCAATTTCTTTTTATCATACAATGAAGCTAATGTCAAAATCACAGAAATGAAGGAAGCAACTTTTGTTCGAAATTTAATATATAGACCACAGAGCAATCAAGATTGCATTGAGAAGGAAAAAAAACTGAAATAGTTTGAAATGAGGAAAATATCATGCACTGCATCTTTGTTACTTTTTATGTTTCTGCATGCATACTGCTTACCTTTCCAAGATTTCAACAACAATCAAGAATGGTTGAGTTGCTACTTTCATTTCCTGTGTGAATTAAGTAAGATTTTTTGAGTATCACATATTTATACTATTTCATAGCTGTTTTCAAAATCTTGAAATTGCATCTATTCAAATGTACCAGAATTAATGAGGTTTTCTGAGTGTTTCATAAGTTTTATACAATATTTAATGTTGTTTCTAAATATTTAATTAGGAAAATAGGTAGAGTTTGGTGTCAGAAAATAAGAAACACACTATTCCATTTACGCAATTCTATTTTACCGTTTTCATTTGTAGCAACTTAAAGTCAATTTAACTTTTTTAGTGCCATATCAAATTAACGTTACAGATGACGACAAAGTTCAAAAATATTGCTGTTTATAAAAGCAAAGAGTAGTTCTGCATAGAGTACAAAAATACCAATAAATAAAGTATTGATATAATTACATCAAACCGTACGTTTTTTCAAATAATATCAAATATTTTTCAATAAACAATCGAAATTTTTCTTCAGTTCTTAAATTTTTTTACTAGAAATAAAAAAATTTTGTTCATAAACTTGAAAAACTTTCTTCCTTAATGTCTGTAATGGTGCGAAAGTTGTGAATGATTCCATTTCAGCTAGATAAATAAATACATTTTTTTGTGAAGATTCTATGTTCGTGGTTCAATATATTTTTTTTAAAAAATTGTACTTGCTGTTATTTTTGAACTTCTAAATTTAGCGTTAGTATTAATACTTTAATTTTGCCTTTGAAATTATTGTTTACAGAAAGTTATTTCAGCACCTTTAAATTTAAACTCTAAAAAGTATAGATATATCAAATTTTTTTATAGAATTTTTGTTGCTCATTTAAATGGATAAGAAATTTATACTACTAATATATTTTGGATGGATGGATGATGTTAGTGAATCACACAGAACAGCTGAACAAAATTGGATGAAATTTATCACAGAGATAGATTATAGATTGAAAAATATTAATATTAACACAAAATAAGCCACAAACTACTATTTTTTCCGATAAATTGAGTGCTTAGTTTTTTTATTTATTAAAAACTAACTTTCCCACCAATATTTCACATTTACCCACCGCCAAATGAACAAGATTTCGTTTGTTTTTCTTACGTTAATAAAGTTAAGCTTAACATGTTTTCGACCAATCATTTCAAACGATTCTGTTTATTTTCTTAGTGTTTATGCATTTTAAATTACACATTGTTAATTAATCGATATTTTCGATTCATTTTTAAGCACTTTTGAATTGAAATAAAGCATAATTGTTTTAGTTTAGTTATGGAGATTAAGCTTTAATATACAGCTATTTGGTTCTTTGTGGTATTGGTAATTTTTCGGTACGGCTTTATTTAGAATTACATTACCATCGGTTTTTTTTTATATTTCTGTAATTCGATCTTTTCTGGCCATATTTCTTGTTTTTTCTCTTCTTTACGTATTCATTTTGCCTACGTTCATTATTTTCGATTAATATTTCTTTTTTGTGTGCATTCTATTTTTTTCCATATATTGATTTTTTCTATATTTCCGTTTATTTGCTGCAGCGTTCATCGAAACCTTACGATTGGAAACGTTACCGTTTGTGCCACATTTGATCATTCCTCTAAAATTTGGTGACAAATTATTATTTTTTTTGGTGAAAAATATTTTTATCAGCATCATAATCGCTCGGCTTGATAACATTTTACATTTGGATTAGATCGTCAATTCACAAGCATACACACCAAAATTTCCATGTTTCCAAATCTTATAAGAATTTGTTATTTTTAATGTCACTAGTGAGGAATGCTTTTAATTAAATCTTATTGAGTATTACATACACATATTAAAGCTCATTGAATATTACAACTTTATTACATCTCTTTACAGATGATACCCAGAACATGTTCCAACTTGTTGAAGACAGTTCAGATAAGGTAACGCTTCTGTAACATTTCAAATAAAGTTCGAAATTTAAATTATATATATATATATATATAAAATCAGTTTTATCATTAATGTTAATCTATGTTTCTGAATTCCTCATTAATATTAGTATAAGTGCTTTTCCGAATTTCAATTATCATTGCTTAAGGAACTATGTAGTATGACTTTTCTAATTTTTAAAATTTATAGACTATTTGTGAGTATATATCTTTATTTCAATCTATGGCCAAGTGATATGAACTACTATTATATAAAAAAACATTTAATACATACACGAAAATGAATGGCGTTAAGTGTATTTCATTTAAGTAATGTGGATATCACGGAGTTTGTTTTTGGGAGATAGATGTTGAATATTTAATTCGATTACAAAAATCTGTGGATCCAATTATGTAGAAATTTCCCATTCGGTCGTACACTATAAAGGTTTTTTTTCACAACATATATTTATTTTGTCAAATCCAAATATGTTATCAGAAATTATCAAGCTAAAGGAAAATAATAATTCATAAAAACTAATTTGAAGAATAATTTTTTATTTTTTTAATATAAAACATTATTTATATGTGAGTTTTATCACTATTAGGAAGGAATTATAATCATATATTTTAGCTATGTTTATAAGTTATTACATTATATAAATATTCCAACAATTCAAAATTCTCTTTTATATTTTTAATTTATATATGATAAAAGTTCTAATTTATATATGATAAAAGTTCATACAACCGTTTTTCATACTGGAATATACATATGAAACTTGGAAATCCTTCTCTTGATCAACAACTGAACATGTTTTGCCTATTAAAAGTTTTTGTTGATGGCTCACTAATAAAAACTTTGTAATATTATTGAGCAATTATAATTGCTATCAACTGTTTCTTCGAATTTTTATGAGATGAATTCATTAATGATAGTAGATAGTGAAATAAGTACTATTAATATAAGGAGCAAATATCTAGTATTCGGATAGAAAATTGCATTTACAGAAATAGGTTAAATTCAAGAGAAAAGGTTAAAGTTTTCATTTAACAAATCGCCAATAGTGTGAGCGATTTGGGTTGATTTGTTTCGCCAGATCCCCACCAATTTAATAATTACGGAAAATTGTTATCGTCTCTAAGGTTGTTGTTGTTACTAAGGGCACTGGCCTTTGAAAAGTGCTCTGACGGTCGTCACGAATTTTAAGCCGAAAAGAGAGTCTCTTGTTTCTGAAGTAGCGCCAACTAGGGCCAAGAGTACGAGTTAGTCACTTACTCATCACATTCGCTTGCGCAGTCCCTTTTCACAGGAAGACACATTCACGCATCTCACATATAGTACACAGAATAACAACCATACCCTAACCGGGACTCGAACCCGGGATGCCCAGATCACGAGGAAGACGCGCTACCTCTACACTTAGGTTGTTAAATGGTTGGATAAAAATTGCAATATAAAAAAAAACATTTGAACGAAATTTTCTAGATGCTGTTTTCTGCTTTTCAATTACTGAAACTATGTAGGGGTTTATAAACTTTCAAAATTTATTTTCCCCAGATAAGAACCAAACATATTAATTTAACTTCAAGCACTGACAACATACTACCTTCATTCTATTTAAAAAGTTTATCAACATAACCTGATTAAATAAAATGAATCTGATATTATTGAATTAAAATTAAATTTCGTAAAATAAATAAAGTGTTAAAAATCTAAAAAGAATTGAAAGATTTCCTCTGTTCATTGATAAGCCGTCGAGAACAAATATCAAATGACACGAGCCATCTTCTTTTCCAGACGAAAGAGATATCGATCTACATTGACAAATATCCAAAAAAATATCGAATGATATTATGAACGCTTTAATATTTTTAACTCCATTTTTAGAAATATAAAGTTGATTTTAAAACTTCGTAAAAAAAACGTTTTTTTGCACTTCTATAAATTTGAAAAATGTTAAAAGCACGGAATTATAGTAACGTGCCTTATTTATATTTAAACCTTCGCTCTCCGATGGTGCTTCTGACTCACCATTCAAGATTGTGCATCATTTTGACGATTTATTTATTTATTTTATAATAGAATGGTTGCAATAGAAAATAATTTTACCTATAGAAGGGTTAAGAGATGTAGATTAATTTTTCAAATAAATTCGAGTTAAAATAATTATAAATATTTATTTTTCACTGCAATAAACAAATCTTTGTATTATTTTGATATTTTTGCATCGTATTATTTTTCCAAATGCAAAGGGTTAAAAATATTTAAAATGGGAATATTCAATTTTCCTTAAAGAATTTTCTGAAAATTATTTTAATTTTGTATTTATTTTTTCATTCTACGATCCTCATTTTTTCTTTTAGTAAAACTCTTTTAGACATTCGAAAACATTTAATATAACAATTTATGGCCATGTATACCCAACAAAATATTTTGTTTAGTTACATTTCACTTGTATTTTGTTATATAGCAATACAAACGGCATTTTTAAAATGTCTATATATAAAATGTCTGAATGAAAATAAATCTAATATCATGGTTTGCATTCTGAGTTTCAATTATATCAAAAATTCATATTTTCAGTTCAGAAACATTTTGAACTTAATTACGGATACTGCTTAACTGATTAATTTACTGCGTAACTAACTGATTCACTTAATTACGGATATTGCTATTCAGGTTTGAATATATTTTCAAAGATTAGGTACATTTCATATTTGTATCATATTGAATGAACATATTTATAAATATGATATTCATAATTAATTTATAAATTTTAAAGTAAAGTATCCATTAGAGATTAAAATATGTTTAACTATTTTTAAACAATAATTTGTTAGCATTGATATGCTTTTATATTTACTTTTATAAATGGCATCAAGATTAAGAAGAAATTTGGAGATACCATGCATGAAGTTTTCGGTCTTGAAGGTCCCGCCACTCTCGAACAGTTCGTAAAGTACAGAACTATCGAATGTAGCCATGAAGAAGGTCAAAAAGTAAGACATATTTTTCATTTTAAATATAATCTTACTTCAAGAAAAACTTTTTTTTATGTAATTCTAAGTAATGGGACATTCATGAAATGTAACAGAAAATATTGTTTCTGTGATAAATAAAAATTGTCTATCTTAGGTATTCCATAAATAATGTTAGCAAACGATACTTTTACAAATTATTCTATTCTTTCAAAAAAATATAAATTCATTAAATGTTTTTTTGCTTCGAGACTTTATGGTATTTACTTCATTAATTACAAACAATTATCTCTATATATCACACTATAACATTCATATATATATGAGTGTGGTGGCAAAGTCTGTTTTGAAACTATAGTGCTGAAGTTTCAAGACATGATCCCATCGAAAAGCGGTCTTGTAAGTGGGTTTGGTGTACGTTAAATTCGCCGAAGTCAAACGTTCTCTCGCTGGTATGGTGCGAAAGTTTGGAGATTGTACGTAAGCTCGAGTATTGTCCCTGTGACAGGGTCCCTGTCATCTAATAGCAGTTAAAAATTACGAAATCCATCCCAAAATATACCATTGTATTGATTTAAAAACTTAACGCTAATTTAACAAATCTAAGCTCTTAATTCTACTTATATATTGACGTATACATATATTTCAAAACAGAGATATACAAAATTTCTTTATACATATAATTATCTGTTTATTTCTTTATATATATGATGATTTTCTTTATAAATATGATTATCTTCTATTGCAAAAATATCTGTAATAAAATAATTTCTTAAAGATGGTACACCATATATCTTAAAAAAGTGAATTCTTCAAGGAATATTTTCCTTGTATTTTTAATCGTTCAGAAGCCAGCATTTTTTTCTTGTAATCAAATTAATTCAGTTAATAATTTATTCATTTCTTGTATAATTCAATTCAGTTCAATTGTATAATGTAATTCAATTTCAAGTTTTTTCAATAATAATTCTAGCCTTCCAACTTTATTTTATCTCCTTTGATTTTTTTCCTGTTTCAAAGAAAGAGTCCAGGATGCCCAGAATCGCTGTATTCATAAGAAATTAGTAACGATTAAAAAGCACGGTATTTACGAACTATACCGTACAATTTTATCACCAAATTTGAAGTTATCACCAGTGAGTAGCTAAAACGCCAACTATGGCAAGTGTAATCCGTTTATTACGGATTACACTTAGTGTATCCGTTTATCTTTATAGTCAATTTTAAATCCGTCGCCAAAAAGTTACTAAACCGTTGGCGATCGTTGGCGAAGACCGTATAATACGTAAGTACCAAAAGCAATTCATCTTACTGTTATCATTTTTTAATCTTCATCGACACAAGATCATTTTCCACATCTTTTTTGAATCTAATAACTATAGGCACTGACAAATACCATACTGTTTATAGCATATTGGCACAACTTCAGTTATATTCTGCAGCTAGGTATGAAAATTATTATTGCTTCGAGAAAGAATAAAATTTATCTGATAATTGTATTTATTATTATTTATTCATGGATTATATTTGTTACTTTTTTTCTAAATTTTTCACTCACTTACAAAACTCAAAAATACATAAATTTAGAATAACAAATGTTTTCTTTTCTCTTCAAGAAAAATTTATTCAACAAATTTTGTTCAACAGTTATGGATTACGGTCTGGTAAGTATATTTTTTTATATTATTCATTAGAACTTGTTATAAATACTTATTGTTTACTGAAATATGTATATGAAAAATACTAAATTATATTCCAAAACATAATAACTTATTCGAAATCAAAATAATAACTCAATGAAATCTCAGAAAATATTGAATTTTTGAAGTATTCAAAAATAAAAGTTTTCACTAAAAGTAATTTCATAAGTTCAGTAAAGGTACGTTATATTTTCTTATATTTCTTACTGTGCATTACTTATCTGAGCAGTTTAATTCATTGCAAAATGTCTCTATTTCTTTTGAAAAACATTATTAGCTCTAAAATTATTAATAAAAAACTGATATAATAATTTGTAGAAATTATGTAAATAAAAATGAACTCAAATGGGGGTAATTCATAAATATTTTTTTGCCATTTAAGTTACAAATTTACTGATAAGATAGATCACAAGACTGTAGAATATGATTGTAGGTATAATCACTCCATGCAACCAATACTTTTTTAAAAAAAAGCATTGGTTATATTTCTATTTGTAGCGTGCAGAGAATTTTCAAATATCAGAATTTCTCTGAGTCTTCATACAGAGTTTCGTAAATTGTTCAAATATTGTTTGTCAAAATTATGAGTAAATTGAAGATCATTATATAAAATATTTTCAATTAAATGTGATATTTTAACCCAATCTTTTCTGAATCCAACAAATCAATTAAACTATCCCACATAATTATTACGATGATACAATGATGTAAAAATCTTGTTTATTGTATTCACTTTTCTAGAGCAGAAATTGTGCTCTTGTAAAACTATGCCGTTTAACAATATTGAATGGTTAATAATCTGATTCTTTGTTTGCCCCATAACATCACTCGTGAAAAGTAGCTTCATATAATTCAACTCAAATATCTTGAATTTTTACAGTTCAAAATTTTTTACGGTTTATATCGATATTCAATCGATTTGAATTTCTATTAAAAGAAAAACGCATATAGGGATATTTCACTTAATTATTTTGAGCCTCAAACATTCTTTCTAAGCCTGGAAGTTGAGAATCATCTTCCTGCTAGAATGTGTTTACGATAATAAGACATTTTTAGCATTTAAATGTTGAACAGAACAAGTTTTTGAAGATAGTACACACTTACAAAAACTGATTTTCTTTGGGACTAATGTGGTATATCAGAATTATCAATTTCAGCATTCTTTTTTTACGTTTTATATAATGAATAAAGCATTTAAATTCCAATTAAAAATGTATGAAATTTCAATTTAAAAATATGAATATTGTTTTATAATTTTCATGAAAAAATTCATATTCCTAAAACAGTTTTTGGGACAATTCACTTTTCAATTGGAAACAATCATTATCAAAATTCTTTCAAACCAAATCTTGAAGTAAAAAGGAAATACTTATTACACATTTTATATCGATATATTTCTTCAAAATATGATTTTAATTAGTAAATTTAATTTCACAATAAAAATGGTTTTTTTACACAAATGTATACAGTTTCAAAAAAGGGAATTTCATACAGCCCATCTAAATTATAGGCATTTTAAGAATAAAAAAAAGTATATAAAGTTCAGTAAAAAGTATATTTTTTACTCAAATAAATTACATGTCAATGTTACAAGGGGAACATCATCTAATGGAAAAGTCTTATAGATCTGAACTCAGAATTCTGCATTTTTTTTTAACTTTATGATATGTTAAGTATAGGTAAATTATTGAAAACATCAAAAAAACTTGAATTCGAGTATTTTGTTGAATCATTATGTATCAGATTTCATAAAAGAAACTTAAAAACAATTTTTAGGATTAAGTTTATTTGTTAATGGATAGGATAATTAATGTGCTTTGATAGAGACAGATGAAATTTAGTATGTGAAATTATTACCAAATTTGTAGATTTCTGTAAAAATTATGGTCGCTGTTCTGTTGTTTATTTGAAAATGCTCTCAATGGCAACAAAACAAGAAGAACTGAATACATGAAATTTAATGAGAAGTTTCAGCATTTAATTCAAAGATACATGAGAATACTTATAGATTTGTGAAATTAGTGATCACAGCAGGAATTGTCCGTGATATGCCACGTGTTTTCTGAAAATGTTCGGTGGTCGATGCAACCACCCTGTGAATCTGGGGTCAGTGTAGGTCAGATTTAAGAGCCCATACTGTGAAATTATACTTTCTGTTCTTGGAAAAAATTTAATATTCGTTACCAGTTAACTGTACTATTTTCATGTGGTCACTTCATTCGTCCATTTTGAAAGTGCATACGATGTTTGCGGACATACTTTCCTATGTGAAATCGATTTCCTATCTTATTTCCTACCTCCAAATGAAAGTTTAGAAAAAAAAATTGAATAACATTTCCTATTTCATTTCTATCGTACATTAATATCATGCAAAGTATTTGTTGCATATCTGAAATCTACTAACTTATTCATATAAAGAGGATACAGTTTTCAAATGAGAGTATATAAGATGGTTTCGATAAAACCAAACCCATTGGTTTATTCTTAAAACTAGCAAATCATTAAACATACATTTTTTAACTCCTAATATTTTTTAATAAAAATAAAAATATATATTGTAGTTAAATTGGTTTATTTTTAAAATTACTCATCAAAAATAGTCAAATCAGAAAACAGATTATAACTATAAGAATCGTAGACATAAATACTGATTATATATGTAGGATATTCTACAGAACCATTTTAATTAACCAACATCTGCCTTCATCTTGTTTTGTCAACACCCGATGATATATGAAATCCAAAGCAAGAGTTGTAAAAGTTAGATTATTTCCCAGAGAGCCATTACTTTTAATTAGTTTGCATTCCAGAACAACGCCACCTATCGGTCTTTCGAAAGTCTGTCCCAATTAACTTTGAATCAGAGGCTCACTAACTTTCGTCCAGAGAAGACGCCTGTCTTCATGCGTCAGCGATTACCGCTAAGTTCAGCGGCTACGCGGTAATATGTTTTCAGTCATAATGTTTCCCCATCTCTAATGTCCTCCTAGAGGAAATAATCTAACTTTCTGATTATTAAATATCTCCATGTTTTAATTCTTTTTAATATTTTCCCTGTAAATACTTCCCCTGTAAATATTCCCCTTTAACTCTGAATAAATTCTTTTATTTTTTCTAAAGAAGTCTCTTCATCCTTAGTTTGTATTATTTTAATTTTGGTTTAGAAACTAACCCGTAACTATTAAAAAACCCCTAGACATCACGCCACTAAAATCCCGCTATCTGAAGAGTCTAATTTTTTGGAAGATTTATTTAGACTCCCACAGAAATTATGGGGGCTCAGCCGGGATTGATTTAAAAATCTCCTTTAAGTATCCTATTATTTTGAATTACTATCCCTTAAAAAAAGGAAAGAAAGAAAGAAATTGGCTTAATGCCTAAGATGAAAAAAACTGACTGAATTTTTAAACGCGCGGATTGCCTCTCTACTAACAATTAACACATTTCACGCCCTGCCCATGTGGAATCATCATTCAAAGCCTCTTCAGAAGTCCTGCAGATGAAAGCTAACAGTTTACCTCCACTTCAGAAATCCTCTCTACAGCGGCGATCAGCAGTGTCTCCGTCGATCTTCAAGGAAACAACTAAAACATCTTAAAACCACCAGTGAAACATCAACAACGCCAACGAGAAGTCGTGACATGAGGTACTTTTCCTAATTCTTTATTTAAAGAAAAATCATCCCAAGAACTTCAGCCTTGTTTATGGAATTGATTTTAGCTGTGTGAAAGAAATAATTCATATATTTTTAAAGTGTATGTGATCATATTTTTAAGTATCATGCGAGTATATATTTTTTAAAATATTATTTTTCTATTTGTGATGCGTAATAATATACTACATAAGTATATATTTTAAACATTTAGGAAATCGGGAGTAATGTTCAAATTGTTATATTTTTATATTTTCATTTAAAAAACGAATTGATTCGTCCTATTCTATATTGTTTCTTAAGTGGCATTCGCCAGATGTTCTTTAGTTTCGGTTTCAATTTCCTGACTGACGCTTCATTAAAAATGTGTTTATCTTTCGCCCTCAGCGACTGATCCTAAGTCAAGAGCTACTTAAGTGTTTAGTTTATGCCTCTCATTCAAACGTGTGTTCCTTTTTAGAATCTGATTAATGATTTTAACATGTGCTTACTTTTAATGGTGTAGTATAATAATAATAAAGTTCTTTCAGCGAATTAATTAACTTACATTTAAGTTAGAGTGTTTAGTTTTACCTAAAGAACTTTGATGATTAAATTCTTTTTCACATTTTAACAAAATTTTATCATAGTTTTAAAATAAGATTTTTATTATTTAGTTTTTATTCTTTTCCAACTCTTTTTCTCTTTATTACAAGAAAATGAGACAACTGATGTATTATATATTTTTGTAAAAGTGTTTTGTTTTTCATTTGAAATTAACCCTTCAAGCGGCTGGAACGTAGAAAGTCGCTCCAGGGTGTCTCTTGAAAACCGGCAGGAACGTAGAAATCCTCTCCAACGAGTCGCTTTAAAACCGCCAGGAACGTAGAAAGTCTCCATCCGCAAATATCTCTTAACACGGCTTCCCCGTAGAAAGTCGCCATTGCTTTCCCCCCGTAAGTGTAATAAACGAGGTGGGAGATCGGCTTGTTAGAGCTCATTTTCTGGTTTCCGCTGGCTGTTAGAATGCGGGTGGTCCCTCCAATTAGGGGAATAGGAAATCCCCCCTGAGAATAGGACATCACTTTCTTGTAAGAATTCGCGATAACAGGACCGATTGGTGATATGAGCTGTATACTTCATTCTTTCTTTCAATATTTCATTTCGAATCCAAAAAAAAAAAAACTATTATACTTATTACAGATAGGGAAACTCTCATATTTACATTCCATAATTATGTATAATAGTTTATTAAAAAAAAGCGAGTTTTCAAAAGCGGGTTTGAATTTTCTGTATTTGTCTAATGAAATATTAAAAAATCACGTTTGAACTGTTAATAATACTCTTATTAATTAAAAAAACCTTATATATTTATTTATAAAAAACCTTATCAATTTGTTTTCATCCCAATTAATTAGCGACAAAAATATTTATAAATAAATGTCATTGTAACTATTGCTTAAACTTTGTATGTTGAATTTGGGCAAGCATTTACTACGCAAGGGAAGACAAATTTGAAAATTTTTGGATATAATTATTTATTTATTGTTGACTTTTTAAACTTAACTTTAGTAAAAATGTTGTTAATTCTTTTTATAAATGCTTTTATTTAATGTATCTAGATAACTATAGTTCTTTTTTTTACTGTTTAATATTATTTTTTATTTTACTAAGTTAATGCATGCGTTATTTACTACTTTTGCGCAAATCATAGTTTTCTTTCTTTTCGGGAGGAGGGGGGCAGATGGAAAAAAAACTGTTTCTTTTATAAATATAAAAAATATTTTTTTGGAAATTATATATATTTATAATATAAAGAAAATAATAAAAAAAGAAAAGAAATATTTTTATTTTTATAAAAAATTATAAATATAAAAACATTTTTTTTAAACTATGTATTTCAAATATACATTTCTATTATAAATATATATGTGAAATCTCTATAAAAAATCAAACCAAATTCATATGAGAGGAAGTTTTGTGTCTTGTGATGGACTACTAAAAGCATAAATGAAAAAAAAA